>NDXB01016358.1:2216-40727 GCA_002631895.1 Agapornis roseicollis
TTTTTTTTTTCCAAAATTGGCAGTTGCTTCTCTAAACCATGAGGATCTATAGTGCTTGATCTACAGAATTTTAGCTCAGCACTGAGCACATAAACTGGCATTAATGAATCCGTTCCTGTTAGGGTGGTGAGGCACTGGAATGGGTTGCCCAAGGAAGTTGTGAGTGCTCCATCCTTGGCACTGTTCAAGGCCAGGTTGGCCAGAGCCTTGGGTGGCATGGTTTAATGTGAGGTGTCCCTGCCCATGGCAAGGGGGTTGAAACTAGATGATCCTAAGGTTCTTTCCAATGCTAACAATTCCGTGATTCCGTGATTCCGTGATTCTTCTTTCTGAATATTTCATATCAACAGAAATTCACTAACAGTGGGGGGGTGGGAGGAAGCTTTTCTCATTATTTTGAATTTTCAACCAATCATCTTTCAGTTCTGTTAGAAACATATGGGGGGAAAAAACACTTAAAAGTCAACAAGGAGAACATAGAAGGAACACACATTCACCATTCTGCCTTCTAACGGCTCTGCCTCTAAAATTTAATAGTTCCACATTTACCCCTGCAGCCTTCAGAGAGTCAAGATCTGAACAAGATTTTAATAATGCCTGCCTCTCTCTTATTTTTAGCCAGGTTTTTAGACCTTTTCTCAGAGAAGAAACTTGTCTTTCTAATTTTCCTCTGGTCTTTTCACTAAGTGTTCAGCCTGAGAAGTTCCTCCTCATCTCAGCTTCAGTGTGAAAGTTTGCTGCTCTGGAACAGCCACTTACTGGATGATGACACAATTCCAGTTTTATGAAAAAACCCTTTCAACCAAACCCTTACCACAGAATCGGACGCCTTCTCCAAATTCAGAGTTTCCACTCGAAATTGTGCCTTCAAAATAAAATTATACTCACAACTAGACAGACCTCCCAGCTGAATGAGCTGTTTTCCCCCTCTTATAATCTCTCCCAGGTGGTGGTACTGTTTTCCCTACTCCGCCCCTCTGCAGGCACACCACAAAATTATCCTCTACACTGCTTCATTTGTTTGTTGTTTACTGTAGGTAACGTAGCATGATCCTATCAGCCCAGCCTTCACCCAGGTCTCACTGGAGATGACTGCTGATCTATAGGGCTGTATAGGAATACCCCATGCTACGAAAACATAATGTGCATTCCAGTACTGCCTTCTTCATTAAAACCACTTTAAACTCATAAAAATATCAACTTCAATAATAGATTTCTAGTATAATAAAAAGAAAATAGACAATATCAGAATAGAGAAATGATATATATATCTCAGAGCTCCAATGAAGTTTGAAAGTGTCATTGTTTCCCTTCAGACAACCAACGCTCATAAAAGAAATCTATTATTCTACATTTAATTTGTGGATTTTATTCCAAGTATCATGTTGGGGTTTGCAACTCCCAAATGGCTGTTGCTGTTACTGTATGTATTTGGATGTTACAAGTCTTTTCAGGGACCAACAATAAAAACATAACTTATTTTTCATAACAAAAGTATTCTCAATAGTAAGACCCAGGATTTCATTACCTTTAAATTAAAAATAACTAAAAATAAAACATTTCAAGATGAGTTAGAATTCCTTGGAACAGATTCTGATCTGTTGATTTTCCAGTTGTACAGGAAAAATAGAGCAATCAAGGAATAATACACTCCAGACAGTGCATGTTGGTATGATTACTGCACACCTCAGGTGGTATTATAAAACTTGGAGTCAGTGAACTTGAACCACCCAAGAAGAAGAATAATTACTCCATCAGCATTGCCTGGGAAGTCAGCATGCTGTTGTGGAGAAATCAGAAAGCAGAGCTGTGTATGCACTCATTTCTAAGCAGCTTAGGAAACATTACTTTTTTTGTTGTTGAATGGAGTTTCTTTGGTGAAGAAGAGTCATAAAACAAAACTTTGCATAAAAATAAAAGATGTTGGTGAGTTTCAAATTATCTATTTGAATAGTTAAAGAAAGAAAAAGAGAGCAAGAGGGAGGGAGGGAGGGAAGATCCAGAAGACCCTGAATGTCTGTGATGGCATTTCTAATGTGAGAGATTCCCTCCAATGTACTCCAACTGCAAGCTAATCGCAGTCTTCAACAGAACAAGTCCAAGTCTGACTCAGTTCAAATCAGAATAGGTTTTCAGGAGAGACCTGTCAGAGTGCACCTGAACTCCTGCCTAGTCCTGAAAAGAGAAAAAGGTCTCCATTCTTTTCAAGAATAAATTTTAAGTATCTGTTTAATACCACACCTAAACTTTGTTTTTCTTTTGTATTGCACTATTTTCCCAAGAAGAAGTTTTCTTCTTTTCCAGGCAGCCCTATGAAGCACTATAGTATCCACATTAAAAAACAAAACAAAACATTAGAACCCTGTATACATGTTCAGTATCAATATGAATATCAATTTTGTATGCAGATCCAGCTACAGGCCATATAATTAAACTTTTGATTCACCATGCTGATGAGCACCTAAACTTCTGGAGAAAAAGCAGATTGAGAGTAAAGGTTTGCTAGAAAATATCTGAATTGCCTTGTAGTGCATGCCATGAAAAGGCACTCAAGGGAATGTTTTGACTTTCATATTAGATAACTATGGCTTCTGACTTTGAATATGCAACTCAAAGCTTAGGAATCATTCTCAAAGGGTTAACATTTGAGAAATCTAGGCTCCCATTCTAAGTTGTTTTGTTTGCTGATTCCCTTACTGTGAATGGGGATGATGGTGTTTCTCACATCTCACACACACAAATGGGTGTGACATAAATATATATTTCTTAGCAGAAGCAAGTACACTAGTGCAAGATGAACTTTGCTGAATTAAACTCAACTACTGTGCGCCAAAACCTATCCTGGCCTGGCCAGGATTGTCGGCATTGCTTGGGCTTCTATTATCTTTGGCACAAATGGCAGTTTCTTCCACTTCTATCTGGAATTACTTTACACATGAGGAGCTAAAACTAGAATGAAGCAAAACAAATCAATGAGACATTAGCATTAAAAAAGAAACTTGGATGTCTTAATATTTATTAGACTTGAAACTTAACATGTGAAGCTTAACACTGTTCTGCAGTGATAATGGACAGGTAATCAGTAGATAGCTAGCTGCACTGCTTACATCAATGATTCTAGTTTTCACACTCCTGGAATACAAGTATCAATAGCATAACCTTTTTACTGAGATTCACTCTCAAGCCTTAAGCATTATGTTTTTTTTCTATAATACATGTTTCAAATATATACAATAATCATAGAATCATAGAATAGTTAGGGTTGGAAAGGACCTTAAGATCATCCAGTTCCAACCCCCCTACCGTAGGCAGGGACACCTCACACTAAACCATGCCACCCAAGGCTCTGCCCAGCCCGGCCTCCAACACCACCAGGGATGGAGCATTCACAACTTTCTTGGGCAGCCTATTCCAGTGCCTCACCACCCTAACAGGAAAGAACTTCTTCCATATATACAATTTAAACACCCCCTGTTTAAGTTTCAACCCATTACCCCTTCTCCTATCACTACAGTTCCTAATAAAGAGTCCCTCTCCAGCATCCTTATAGGCCTCCTAAATAATTTTCTAGAGTTGCTTATTTGTTTCAGCATAAGAGATATTTTCACAACTACAAATAAGTTAATTTTTCAGAGTTCAGTGGAGAAATACCCAAGCTTGTTCTGGAGCCATCTATAAATATGGCAACATCTGGCCCAGTTAGTGCCACTGGGTGCAGTTCATGATTAACACAGCCAAATGCCACATCTACACATCTTTTCATAGAGTCATAGAATAGTTAGGGTTGGAAAGGAACTTAAGATCATTCAGTTCCAACCCCCCTGCCATAGGCTGGGATACCTCACACTAAACCATGCCACCCAAGGCTTCGTCCAACCTGGCCTTGAACACTACCAGGGATGGAGCACTCACAACTTCCCTGGGCAGCCCATTCCAGCATCTCACCACCCTTACAGTAAAGAACTTCCTCCTTATATCCAATCTAAACTTCCCCTTTTTAAGTTTGAACCCGTTACCCCTTGTCCTGTCACTACAGTCCCTAATGAAGAGTCCCTCCCCAGCATCCCTATAGACCCCCTTCAAATACTGGAAGGCTGCTATGAGGTCTCCATGCAGCCTTCTCTTCTCCAGGCTGAATAGCCAGGGATATGAACTCAGACACTTCCCTGGATAGCCTGTTCCAATGCTTGGCAACTCTTTCAGGGAAGAAATTCTTCCTGATACCCAATATAAACCTCCCCTGGTGCAACTTGAGGCTGTTTTCTCTCATCCTATTGTTTGTGACTTTGGAAAACACACTGACACCCACCTCACTTACAACCTCCTTTCAGTAAATGTGCAGTAGCCATGTTATAGGCAATCTGAGATGAATGTTTACATCTGTTCTTTACAGAATCGTGTTCTTTAGTAACACCCAAATCCATGGACCACAAAAAGACTGATGTAATTGCAGTGATGTTACATCCAAATTGTATTTCCTCCTAGGAGACTTTACCTGTTACTGATGATCTGTTAAGTTATGCTGAACTAGTGACAATACATTTGAGCTTTGAATAGAATCACAGAATCAATAGAAAAAGGTGCTTCCTCTTAACAGGTAACAGAGTTAGACAGAGACTAGAGAGTGTGGAGAACCAAGTCTCCAAGCGCTCACTCCCAGTCCCATCACTGACCTGCTGTGCAATCTTTGCTCTTACTTGAAGAAAATTGAGAAATAGCACAGATTGAATGTCTGTAGCGGTGTGAGTCAGCCTATTTGCAGCTGGATAATCCCCAAATCATCCCATCAGTTATATGGAACAAACTGGAATTTAACTGGAGAAAGTACAAAAGAAGGCCAAGATCTAGACCCAGTGAAGCCAATAGGAAAAGATTTCAATAGACTATTTCTTGCTAAATTAATCTTTATTTATTAGTTGACCTCTCAGATACTTAAGTGGGACAGCGTAACATCTTTCATTAAGACATCTGCCATTTTGACCAACTGCTTGCAATTCAGCAAAGTCTGCCTGATTTTTAAGGCAGAAACTGACAAATACAAATGTCGAAACTCCTTTCAAAGTAAGTACTGAAAAGCCTGTATAAATGAAGACACCACTTTTTCAAAAGTCTCAAAATATTTATCAGGGCATAAAACTTGTTAATATAAATGTTTTCAAGTCTGCTTTCTATCATTCAACCATTTCCAGCAGCAAAAATTACTACACTTCATGTCAAATTCAGTACGTTGGCTCCCTGGCTGCAGCAGAACTGCCACCCTCTGAAGAAACCAAAAGCTGGAAAAGCCTAAACTGTCTGAAATAAGTAGCAAAACAGAGAACAGTTGCTACTTCTCTGGTTCCAGGTGGATTTTTTTATGTCAGGCTTGAGGAGGGATTCAGAAAGTACCCTGGACATCACAAGGGAACATTACGGGAGTCGAAAGAAGACACTGAGGCAGAAGGGATGGTGTTCCCAGAGCTACACTGCTGCCTCCACCCCTGAAGTGTTTTCTCCCACCTTTTCTCCTCCCCTACAACCACTGCATCTTCTCCAGCCTCCTTGGAGAGCATGTGCCAAGTGAAAGCTCATGGGGTGGGATGCTGTGTAGGTATGAACTAGCAGGAGGGGAACAGGCACAGAGTACCAGCCAGTTCACCAGCTGACTGAAGTACAAAAGGCTACCTTAAAATTTCACTTTACTGATACAAACAACTTTCTCTGTCCTTTGCTAATTTTAATCATGGATTTGGTTTTTACCTACAGGTGATGATATTATTATGGGGGTACATTAAAGAACTCATTTTCAGCTTTCTCCATTCCAAATGCTTCTTAAGGATTAGTTCTCAAAATGGATCTGAAAGTCTCTGTCTCTTGAGGATGACTCTGCAGGTATCTATCTCTTTATTTACCAGTCCTCAGATCTCTACTGCTCCTGGAAAAGGAGCTTGCAGTTTAGTGATGAGTAGGTCAATATTACATTATTTCATATATCAATTAAGTTTAATCATCAGGTCTCACTTGATACAAAACCTGCAGCTCTGTCTTTTGGCTGGTACCTGTATAGTGTCTGGAGGCCCTCAGGACAGAAACACTCATTTGGAGTTGTTTTCAGTATTTGAAGTGACTGTCAATAGATGTTGAAACATATTTTTCACAGCTTTTTACCTTGCAAGTGTGAAGGGCATTCAAATAAATCTAGCAAGTGGGACATTCAAAACAAATTAAAGAGAATTTTTACACATAATGGTTAAGTCACAAAACTCCTTGACACAGGATAGTGACTGCTAAAAGTGTATATATGTTTAAGAAAACACTGACAAGTACATTGAAAAGAAATACCTGGGGTGCGGGAGAGCATTAAACACACAGAATCATTTCTACCTCAGGAAATCCCTGTTCCACAAACCATTGTCAGCTGAGAGACTTCTCAAAGCAATTGTCATTTTATGATTCCTCTAACATTATCTTCTCCCCGATGCTTTTGCTTTAGGCCATTGTTCAGGACAAAAGAGTGACCTAATACAGCCTCTCTTCTGTGATGCTCATTGGCTTGTTTTCCTATGCAAAGTAAAAAGCAGGCTTTAAAACAACAAAGACTGGAACAGATGCTTGTGTCATAGACTGGTTCTTCCCCTTCCTCAAGACTTATCAGTTCTGTAGATCAAGTGAGATACCCTCTGAGCCCAAACATTTCAGTTTCTGGCCTTTTCTTCCTTAGAAGGAGCTAAGTGGGAGGTCAAGCCCTGGTTCTGCCTTGGTTGTGTAACTGTCTTTAAATGTTTACCAAGATATGGTTTATCTCTGATCGGTTTTCTCCTCTTGTTTGCTTTTCTTACAGCCCAGTGTTTAACTAAACAAACAGCCCAACAGTCATCCCAATGGTCATGTCAACATAATGTATTCATTAACTATTTTAGCAGCTCCTAATCCATCACTCTGGATATTAGAGCCTGACCTGGACATGGAAGCCATTGTCTTTAAGGACAAGCATCTGTTTGGCTTAATGTTCATTCAACTGAGTTAGCTCAAAGTGATGATAAGCACAGATGGGCTTATTTAAATGTGGAAGAATATAATCTAAACCACACTTCAAATACATAGATTCAGGTTTCCTTTTTTAACCAGAAGTGCATTTAACTACTGAAACAGGCTAACAAAGGAAGTAAGAGACTGTCTGTTTCCTGGAAACTTAATGCCAAGATAAATAGGTATGGTTTAGTTATTCAGTGAGATCCAAGTGGTGACTAGGAGGAAAGGGATGAGGGAGGTAAGAAAACTGAAGCTTTATGTTATGCTGCAGGTAACATTAAAATTATCCATTCCGGCCTATGAAAGACGCTCTGATTTCAAAGCCATATTCTAGTGGAGTATTCATCCCTCTTGTGATTCCACATTAAACATAATGTCTCAGATCATTCATAAAGCTTGTCAAATATCCCATCAGACTGTATAAACTGGTAAAACTGAATCTGATATAGAGACAGGATATGATTGTCTTCCTCTAGATCCATTTTACTTTTACTTACCTCCTTTGCAGTTCTTTTTACTTACCTCTTCACAGTTCCTGTTCAATAACTGACCTGACAATAGATTTGTTATTTACAAAGCAGTGTCTGGTCTACCTTCTATACATGACTCCAAAGACTTTCTAAATATTTAGATATTACTCCAAAAAGATTTTCTAGTGGTGTGACATTTATTTGCCCTACAGTTCTTGATTCAAACACTTCAGCATTATGCATTTTCAAGCAGCAGCTGTAACCATACTTGATCTCAGGAACAATAATTCCTATTATAAATGCATTTGTTTTTACAACAAAATCCCCCTTCACTACCTGTCAAGTTTAATAAAACAACTGCAATGCTGGGCATAATTCCTCAAGTAATGGCAGGAGATTTCCAACAGTTTATATTTTCCTTGCTTTGTGGAGTTGCCTGTAATTGCTGTTGTCAAATGCAGTTTTGAAACACGATGAAAAGCCACATTTTCTTATTTTTACAGTAAGTGATTTTGCAGCTGCAACAATCTTCACTACTTTCTCTTAATTTTTTGCATGAGAAGGCAAGTCATGTCCTGACAAGTAGAAAAGTATAAAGAGTGTTAAAAATCAAAGGGGGTAAAAACCCTTTTATCTGTAGATTCCACAGTGAAGTACTGTGTCTTTTCTTACCCTCTTTGCTTACCTTTTCCTTCCTGTATGTGTTTAAAATTCAGCCTGCTGGCATAAGGTGAATGGAAGACCATACAACTTGGCAATTCTTTGGCTGGTGGATGAATCCATCTCAAGGGGTTGCCTATAAACCAGTTTACAGAACTAGGAGTTCAGCTGCAGTAAAACAGGAGCACTGTGTTGTACCATTTAGAATAGGAGGAAGCTTGTCACTGAACAGAGAATAAAGTATTTTTTACCTGCTGTAAACTACTGAGGTCAAGTCAAAGACTTTAATCCTACTACTTTGCAGAACCTTCTATAAACTCTGAATTCACCTTCAAATACAGGTGACTTTCGGTTGGATTTTCTTAACTGGATTATTTATGCAGAAACTAAACCTTCATACCACTCTTTTTTTGACTTACAGTAGAGCATTATGTGCAGACTGCAAATATCTCAGGTAACTTTCATCTTTAAGTTGCAATTTATATCCTATCTCAAAATTTATAATGCCCTCAGGAAGAGGTAATAGATCACAATAACTGTCTTATATCCACCAGAATTTTAGAAACCAAATCTGTGAGTCTGACCCGTATTTTTTAACCCACTGCAATAAGTTAAATCCTCAGCAAAGCTCATGGACATACACACTGACATGTTGTGATTTGATTTGTTTGCTCCAAAGGCAGTGCTTCTGACCCATTGGCCTAAACAGTCCTCTCCCTTGAAGAGAGCAACTCAACCTTTGCACCATGGCCAGTTCCACTGTCAGCACACACAATGCCAGGCCAGTGGAAACTGGGAAGAGGTGATCCTCAACTAGTGTGTTACCAGAGCTGCCATGCTGCCGGTTGCAGGGGTGTCACAGTTTAACCCCAAAAGGCAACTAAGTACATCGCAGCCACTACTCCCTTCCTTCCTCCTTTGCTCCCTCCCTTCCATCTCCAGTTGGATGGGAAAAGAACAAGAAAAAGGTAAAAACTACAGGTTAGGATAAGATAAGAACAGTTTATTGATTGAAATAAAGTCAATAATAACAGTAGTAATAATAATAATAGGAAAAAGGAAGAAGAAAAACACGAGAGATGAACAATACTTACCACCTATTGACCAATGCCTAGCCATTCCCAAGCAGCAATTGGTGGGTCCCAGCCAACACCCTCAGTTTACATACTAAGCATGACATTCTCCCTCCTGGCTTCTTGTGCCTCTCCTCACTCAAAGAGCATGAAAGACTGAAAAGTCCTTGATCAGGATAAACACTACTTAGCAACAACTAAAGCATCAGTGTGTTATTGGCATTATTCCCAGACTAAATCCAAAACACAGCACTGCACCAGCTAATGGGAAGGAAATTAACTGTATTCCACCTGAAACCAGGACAGGGGAAAATGCACACCAGTGTCACTGGAACAGCATCTGTAGAGCTGTGGGAACAGAAAGTCCCTTCCAGAGAGAAACACAGCTATGGCTACCTTCTGTAGAGCTCTGTTGTGCTGACAGCAGTCCCTCAGGGGTGTCCCTGTCTCGGTACAGGTGGCCAGAAACTGCAGTTTCATAGGGGTGTATGTATGTCCCACTCAGCAGCATCCAAAGCTGCTTCCATCCGCCGAGGGTTCCATGGGCTCCTCCAACTCCCTAAAGTTCTGGTGCACACTGGGTGAGCACACTGATGCTCATACCAGTGTCAGAGCTGTTTGGAACTGGCTGTGGCTGGCACAGTGTGGTCCATGGCCTCCTTTTGTTCCCATCACCTTCACAGCCTCGCACTGCCCATGCCCTGACACTCATGGCCAGCAAAGTTCCATCAAATGGCTGAATTGAAGAGCAAAGCAAAAATCTCACTTTTCTCAACAGAGGGATCAAACAAAGAGACACGAGCTGGGGCTGACTCGTGAGTCAGCACTCCCAGATCAGCCACAGCTCTTGCTGTGCTTCTGGAGGGACTCTCCATAGCCTGTGCTCAGGCTCACTCAGTGGTCCTCACAACCTCAGGAGGGATTGCTATGAGGACTTGTTAATGTTTTTTTATAATCTGGAAATGTAGTAATTAATTACATGTCATTGCTATTTATTCTTAAACTAGGACAGAAACTGTTTGTCATGGCTGGTGTACAATTCTCTGAAGCTGCCAATGTCACATATGATATCAACTTCTTGGCAAGAAGGAAGCTCCCAAAAGCAGACTCTGAAAAGACAATTTTTGCTTTAATAATTCACCATAGTTTTCTTCATGGTCAGGAACATCTTTTCTGAATGTTCACATTGTTGGGATAATTAAAACAATACAAAATAACTGGGATGAATAAATGTGTTTTTCTTACAAAAATCAGCACTGAACAAGGAGCATTCTTTTGTGACTGGGTTTCTGCATACACCAAGGGTGTTTATAACAGTACAGATGGTTTGTGATTCAATCTTAATTTAAGTTTCTGGCTGGATTGTAGTCTGTATCAACGAGAATTAGAATTTTAATACTAGTCTTGTATTCAATTTGAAAACTGTTGATTATTTGTTTGCATATTTTGCTCCAAGATAAAATCTCAATGACAGTAAATAAACAGTGACATGAAATCACTATTTATGTATCAGCACTAACAGAATTAACTGGAACTGAACTGATATTCTAAAAGGGTTTTTAAGGGGTTGTGGGTTGGGTTTATTTTGTTTTCTGTTGGGTTGGTTTTGGTTTGTTTTTTTTGCAATCATTTTAACTTTATTACTGTGTTGCTGAAAATGCTGGCTTTGCACTGAATACTGCTCTCACTTGTTGTGTCCTTCTCTCTAATGGACTTTTGGTTAGCAAATACACATTGAAAGTAAGGGTTCCAAGTACTGACATTTGCTTATAATCTTACCTTTGGGAATATATTTATGGGGTAGAGCATCCTGTGGAAATTTTCTTTTCTCCCTCTGTAAAATACACCAGTTTATTAGTTTTACTCTACTATTCTGTTATGCTATTTTTATAGACTGATTACTGCACATCAATACATTATGGGGATATACACCAGGAAGAAAGAAAGCCTGCTTAACCTGTAAAGACATTACTGGTACAAGGACAGTTGGCTATGAAAGCTGGAAATAAGCTTAGTGTAAAAATTTTAACTATCTGAGAACTGAGATTCTGCTCTAGCTTTGCAATAGAGGATGGGGGGTGAGCAAAAAAAACCAAACTTATTTTAAGACACAAACTGACTGCAAAGTTTGACAAAGAGAAGAGGTGTCTTTTAGGAGAAGGCATGAATTTAAGTAATGAATGAAATGGGGATTTTCCACAGTGGTAGTTCATGATATAAAGTACAACATGTCCTGAAAAGGGCCAGGACTGTTCTGAGTATAAATTAGGTTCTATCCTCAGGCCCTTTGATCTCCACACCCAAATGAGGACTTTGGGATGACTTTGGAATGGACACTTTAAAAGCACTGATTAACAGACTTGTGAAAAGGAGGGGGAAAGAGAGGCAGACATGAAATATATGTTAAAAAACTGGAAAAGCTGCAAAAAGTACTTGATAAAATGGTGCCTTTTTAGTGAAAAAATAAAACCCTGCTGTTAATTGTATCCTCTTTTCACTTTTTATCAGGCAAGGAAGAGAAATAAACTTGCTGAAATTCTTATAGTAATGATAAGCAGGGGAAACAGTGCTCTGAAACTGGGGGTCTCTTTATAAATCGCCAAATCCAGAACATCAAAAAGACTATGCTTTTTGCAAATCGGCTGTGGCACAAAGCTGAGAGGAGGCTTCTCAGATACCTCTCAAAGCAGGACAAATTTAGGCAAGTTTTTAGGATGCAATTTTTATTCCAGAAACTGTAGTAAGCAAATAATAGGACGCTCTCCTACAGTTTGTTATAATCAACCATTAAATGCTGAGCATAAATTAGTAATTTCAGTAAGACTAAACAATAACAACAAAGGTTCATGTTTCTTAGGAAAAGAGGAAAGGAAAACAAAGATGATAATTTAAGGAACATATTTATTTATATGTAGGCTACATTTTTGCTGGAAAATAACATAGGAAAAAGAGGAGTTCAAAAGAGCTGACAATTTTCTTGAACAGTCTATGCTAAGTGTATCAACCGTTGCAATGAGGAAGAGGAAAATGTATCAAGATCTCTTTAGGCAGCTTAAAGGCTCTTTAGTATCCTCAAAATAACAAGGAAGCATCCAATAGGTACCAATAAGGATATAGGCTCAATTCACAGAGAGAATTACTGAAATATCCAAAGAGAGTGTGACTGAAATACGAAGCAGGGACTATTCTTTGATCATTCTCTGTTTCACTGCTTCTGTTCTAGGTTTGGGAAAGAGTTTTTAAGAAATCATACCTCCTCAGACTCCTTATATACACTGTGTCAGCCTAAAGAGAAAATAATTTATCACATATAATAACTCCCTGTTTTAAACACGGCCATCAGAGTTCATATTCAGACAGAGGTACTACAATTTGGAAAACTGTCTAGTGTTTTCTTACAGCTACTCGAGCAGACAGCGTGGAGTCATTGCCTCTTGAGGAAATTATGCAAATGTCTTACCAAAACACTGCTGACCATAAACCACGTACTTGTACCGAGCTTCTTTCAACGAAGCACAGTGACTACACTTCATAAGCAAAACTTCAAGTGTACCCCGTAAATATTTTTTCATGGCTGGGCTAGAAAGGAAAATTCCACCATCTGCATTCATCTAAAATTCAGCTGTCTGCCATGTAGCACAAAGAATAAGGCAGTTGCTAGAATAATACATCTAGGTACTTACTGGCCTTTTCTCCAGCTTGAGGAATGAGCCAATTCATGTTCCCAAACAGATAACTGGGGGTTGGGTGTTTTTTGTTTGGTTGTTTGTTTTTTTTTTTAATCTGCCTACTGTTTTTTTGCAAGTACAGGTGTAAAAACTCTGGAGAAGAGAAGGCTGTGTGGAGACCTCACAGCAGCCTTCCAGTATCTGAAGGGGGACTATAAGGAAGCTGGAGAGGGACTATCCATTAGGGACTGTAGTGATAGGACAAGGGGTAATGGGTTCAAATTTAAACAGGGGAGGTTTAGATTGGATATAAGGAAGAAATTCTTTACTGTAAGGATGGTAAGGCACTGGAATGGGTTGCCCAGGGAAGCTGTGAGTGCTCCATCCCTGGCAGTGTTCAAGGCCAGGATAGATGAAGCCTTGGGTGGCACGGTTTAGTGTGAGGTGTCCCTGCCCATGGCAGGGGTGTTGGAACTGGATTGTAAGGACCTGTCCAACCCAAACCATTCTTTGATTCTATAATAAAAGATTTATAATTGGTACCCAGTAAATTACCTGGTAAAGGTTCAATCTGAGTTTTAGATTGTCTGAATATGACTCTCAAAAGATAAAACACAGGTAGTGTTGGCACAACTATAAAAGAAACAAAAGTTTCTGCAGATTTTTGTAAACTAAAACTTCTGCTTTTGGATCAATTCCCAATCTACCACACTGATCACTGTCACACCATGCTTTCCCAGGTATGTTCGCTATATGCAAATGGCTTAAGGAATTTTACTTGTGAGAAGGTCCCAGTTCTCAACCTGAATTATGTGTGTTTCTCCCAAATGAATGTAATAATAAGGACATCAACTGTGGGACTGATTCAGAGGTCCTAACTGCCCACAGTCTTACTGTGTTATGTGGGAGCTATATGTTCTAACAGGCAGTCACAAAAAGACCACTGTCTTACAGATGAAGTATTCATGATATTAAATGTATTTATGCCATTTAAGGTTTGGAGAACTGGCATTCTCTTTCACAGATTACTGCACAAAACTTACAGTTATATTTCTAAGTGGTAGAATTGGAGCACAAAGTGTTAAAGAAAGGTCAAGCTAGAAATATGCATGAATTGTCCTCATAGAAAGCTAGGCAATACCAAAAGTAACTGTCTTATCAATTACAGCTAATGCCAAGCTATTATTACCAACAACCATGCCTCAGAGCATATAAAGCTTGATAAATTCCTTGCTTTTCTCTACCTCAGCAAGCAATTCCTTTAAATTAAATCATTCTTGCAAGCAGAGTCAATATGCACAACTCTTCACACAAAGCACTGTAAATACACTTGTGGCAGCACTAATATAACAGGCAACATTGCAATAACATCTGCCTAAGTTTTTGCCCTTTATTCTTTTCTTAAAGGGATGCCAATCCCATCCCAGTTTCCCTATTACCATAGCCAAAGCTGGGACTCCACCAGCTCTGGTGAAATCATTTACATAAGAAAATACTGTGGCTTACTAAATCACTAGTTATTAACACAATGCTATTGTAATGTTCCAGTATTGCTGTTAGTGAACATCTTGCTTTTGCTAAGCACCATCAGATTGCCAAATATCCAGGCCTATAGAAGTACAACAGATAATTGTGACACGGTAACTAGACAATGTCAGCCTCCTGCTCCAAAATCTGGTTCTGTGGTTGAAAGTCATACAAGACTTAGGGCTCCTCTTCCCAAAAAGGTGGCGGGATGAATACCCTACCTGAAGTGCATCTACACCAATGCACACAGGATGGGCAGCAAACAGGAGGACCTGGAAGCCATTGTACAGCTGGAAAACTGTGGCACAGTTGCTGTTACAGAGAAGTGGTGGGATGACTCACACAACTGGAGTGCTGCAATGGATGGCTATAAACTCTCAGAAGGCATAAGCAAGAAAGGAGAAGCGGTGGCTAGCCCAGTATCTTAAGGAGTATTTTTGTTATCTAGAACCTAATGATGGTGCCAATAGGATTGAGTGTTTATGGGTAAGAATCCAGGGAAAGGCCAACAAGGAAGATATCATGAAGGGAGTCTGTTACAGGCCATACAACCAGGATGAAGAGACAGCCAAAATATTCTATAAGCAGCTGGGAGAGGTCTCACAAACACTTGCCCTTGTTCTCTTGGGGGACTTCAACCTACCAGGTGCCTGCTGGAAATACAGTAGAGCAGAGATGAAATAGTCTCAGAGGTATGGCATCGTGACTGGCATCAGAAAGGACAAGAGAAGTGATCATCCCCCTGTATTCAGCGCTGGTGAGGCTGCACTTCAAATACTGTATTCAGTTCTGGGCCCCTCACTACAAGAAAGATATTAGAGCATGTCCAGAAAATGGCAAAGAAGCTGATGAAGAAGGGTCTGGAGAATAAATCTTATGAGGAACTGCCAAGGGAACTGGGGTTGTTTAGCCTGGGGAAAAGGAAGCTCAGGGAGACATTATTGCTCTCTACAACTACCTGAAAGCAGGTTGTAGTGAGGTGGGTGTCAGTCTCTACTCCCAAGGAACACGTGATAGGACAAGAGGAAATGGCTTCAGGCTGCACCAGGGAAGGTTAGATCGGAAAATTTTCTTCTTTGTCAGGCACAAGAATGGACTGCCCAGGGTGGCAGTGCCCATCCCTTGAGGTATTTGAAAGACTCACAGATGTGGCACTTAGGTACATGGTTTAGTGGTGGACTTGGCAGTCCTGGGCAAAGGTGGAACTTAATGCTCTTAAAGGTCTTTTCCAACCTAAACAATTCTATGATTCTAAGATGCAACATTACACAAAGTGTCCACAGCTAGCAGGAGCCCAGGGAAATGCAGGTTATAGGGCAAACAGCCCAGATTAGAACCAGTCCTGTTCAAACAAACATGAGATGAAGGACTGCAGTGTAGCAGAACAAAACTACTTTTGAGGCAAGATCCTGTGGTGAGATTAATTATAATACATACAAAACCATAAAATTTGTTAATACCTAATAAATTATTATTGGAATAAGCAGGGAAATTACTGCTATCTCGAATTTGTGGGTTTAAGTTGTGGATGAAATACAGAATCAGTATTGAATGACTCAATGAACCACATAATAATAATGCTTGTTTCCTTGCATGTTGACTCCCCAACAGAGATGTTTAGAGGAACTCTCATACACAGTAAGCAAAGTCTCTACCTGCTCATCAACAGATAATATGCTGTGATTACATCTCCCTCATGACAGTATTGCACACATTGCAGTGTAGCAGTCTATCAGGCGTGGATTTACTTTTTATTAAAAACAAACAGAATCCAATCAAACAAACAAACCCCAACAAAACAACAAAACCAAGTAAAGCATAAACCTTAAGGTTATCAGCCTGCTAATGTGTAATGAAACTTACCATTCCAGGTCCTCTTTCTGTCTCCATTATTGTCTTCCCAATCTCTTTTCACAGAACCACAGAACAGCTTGGGTTGAAAGGGACCTTCAAAAGTCATCTAGTCCAACCTCTCTCCTATAACATTATGGTGTTGAAGTGTGTCAGTGTGAAGTGTTAAACTATGCCTAAACTTCATAACTCATTCTTGCTAAGGTGAGAGTTTTAATCTTTTACAGCCCTTCCTCCAGAGAAAGCTCTCTCAGTGCTCTTTCATGCAGCATAATCTTCTGTAAGAACTAAAAGACCTTTTACAGTTTGGAAGACCAAGGAAAGGTTTTGAATCTTCCTTCAAGACATCCTGAGAAGGGGAGAAATCTCCCTCTTTACTTAAAGATGCATGAAAGAAACTTCATGGTTGACCTGACTGGCATTTTGTCTCTATTGCCTCTGCTCTTCTTTGGGCTGCCTTGAGAATTTCTAACATAAACTTACAATACTCACTGTAAATTTGAGCATCCTTTTTCTCCATATATCTTTTGTAACAAAATATGAATATGTTTTTCTTCATAAATACATCTTCAAGATATTCTTTACACAAATACAAGTATAAACTTTTGCTTGATTCCAGATCTCCATATGTAGGCCTTCTCCAAAGCAAAGACTGACATCTGAAAGAGCCATTGGAAATACAGCCTGTGTAAACACTCATTCTAAATTAGACAGGTTTTAGGGACACATTAGGCATCCAGCTGTGCAACTAGCTAAGCATTGCCACTTCTTGTGCTGGGTTCAAAGCTTGGTTTGCTTCTCCTCTCATGTATTGGTTCAAATTCAAACAGGAGAGGTTTAGATTGGATATAAGGAAGAAATTCTTTCATGTTAAGGTGGTGAGGCACTGGAATGGGTTGCCCAGGGAGGTTGTGAGTGCTCCATCCCTGGCAGTGTTCAAGGCCAGGTTGGATGAAGCCTTGGGTGGCATGGTTTAGTGTGAGGTGTCCCTGCTTATGGCAGGGGGGTTGGAACTGGATGATCTTAAGGTCCTTTCCAACCCTAACTATTCTATGATTCTATCATGCAAGGCTGGTGGATTGCAGTGAACTTCTTTCAGCTGCTGCTGCTATGGATGCCAGCCATTTTGGGAATATTTGCATCTTTTTCTTTGCACAAAAGAATCCTGAGAGTTTCTTGTAACACTTATGAATTGGCAGAAATCTTATCCAGCATGATATTCCTATGAAAATTAACTAAGCAGAGTTATTTTCACTATATATATGTGTGTAATATATATGTACACACACACAGAAATCTGTTATCTTTTTATTTGCTAGAGATTCCTTGTATTCCAGCCACAGTATGCTGTTAATGACACTAAAATGAAGTCAGCTATAGCTTTTTGGTTCTCTTTCAAATCCAAAGAATAAAAATTTTATGATGCAGTTCTGGAATCAGTCCTAAACATACATTCTTGGACTTGTTTTAAAAGAATTCTTTATTCCAGAAATAACTCCAAAAATATTCCAAAATTTATGATTCAATACATGCTGCCCATACTCCAAGCTTAAATAGCTTTTAAAAGCTTCAGCTCTGCATATAACCTTTGTTTCAAAAAGGTATTGTACAGCTTTCATTGCCTTTGTAACAAATAGGTTGATTAAAACAAAACTTGTCAAGGCAAAGTCTTAAAATGTGATTCATGGCATAATGACTTTAAAATCAAATTCAGATCTGATGTAAGAGGATGCACCACAATTTTTTTTGTAATGACTCATACGAGATCTGAATCTGGCTTTTTGTTAGAAACTGAAATCTTGATACCTCCATTCCTGCAACATCAGCCAATTTTGTTTCCTCTGTAACATTTAGTGGCTTGTGTCTCCGTGTATTAAAACTTTCTAAAACTCAGCACAATGGAAGAGTGCACAACTTTTTAAGGCACCATATTGAGACAAAGAGCATCTGGCACACACTTCCTGTGAGATCTTTATTTCTGGTGCTATTCTATTAAAAGACCTGAAAATCTAAGCAATAGGTCCTTCTACTTTTACTGCTCTGGCTCTGGGGTACAATCCACAAGTCCAGTTTGGTGCCTAGGCTATGACAAGGTGTCCAGGAAGAGTTATGCAGTTCAAAGCATATGCTTTCACAGTACCTTTCTGAACAGGTCCAACTTAAATATCTGTATTAGGAAGCTGGCTTCCCCATGCATTTAACCAAGACAGATACTCCTTGATAGCATTTACCTCCATTGATTTCAATTAAATAGTTGAAGTGAGATAGGACAAATACCTCCCATGAAATGGCAATACAAATGCCACTTTCCATCTGCAGAGGAGCTGGATCAGAAGAAATGGTGATGGAGCTTCTCCGGACAGTTTCTTCTCTGGTTCATTTGGGCCTGTAATTCACTCTGCGCCACCAAACCTGTGTTATGCACCTAAAAACACTCTTTCTAAGAGGTCAGCATTTACTAACTGCTGGCTTTTAAACATAACTGGCAGAAGAGCCTGTGTGTAAGCCCTGCTCTCCATAAAATTGCTCAGTGATTGGTGGTCTCTGATTTCTACAGACAGAGGTGTTTTGTGCTGGTAAAGAAGGCTGACTCTGCAATCTACAGCATAGGGCAAGTAACCACGAGGGGGGAGTTTTTCCTCTCTACTGAGTTTTACCAACTTCAGTACAAAGTTCACTTTCTGTAAGGTGAATGACTCAGTAGGTGACAGGAACAGTGGTCTCCTCACATCAGGTCTAGCCCCATGAATGTTCTATATTCTGCTGCGTAGGAAAACAATGGCATTGCCTGCTTGAACATTTCTGACACAAGCCATGAATGAGCCATTTTCAGGATGGCAATTGTTTGTCAACAGCTAGCTTTAGTCGAGTCCAAATGCAGTAGCATTCAGCTTCTGATGTGGACAAACGACTAACAGGAAGCACCAAATACACTAATGTATATTCTCGAGTACCTACATTCATGATGTTACCAATGTTACCAAATACTACCATAATGAGATTGAAGTAAATAAGGGCAGACAGCAGCTGAACATGTTTCATGTAGAAACAGTGAAGGGGAACACATCCCACACAAAAATATGCCAGTGACACAAGCAGTCTAACTCACTACCTCTCCATGTGCTCCCCAGTTCTACCTAAAAAGCAAATACCTTTGGAATCATGGAATCATAGAATGGTTTTGGTTGGAGGGACCTTAAGATCATTTGGTTCCAAACCTCCTGCCATGGGCAGGGACACCTTCCACCAGACCAGGTTGCTTAAAGCCCCCATGCAACCTGCCATTGAACACTTACAGGGATGGGGCATCCACAGCTTCTCCATGCAAACTGTGCCAGGGCCTCACACCCTCGCAGTGAAGAATTTCTTCATAATATCTGATCTAAACCTACCCTCAGTTTAAAGCCATTACCTGTGGTCTGATTACTACACACACGTGTAAAAAGCCCCTCTCCAGCTTTTTTGTCAGTCCCCACTGCTCTAAGGTCTCTTCAGAGCCTTCTCTTCTCCAGGCTGAACAAGCCCAACTCTCTCAGGCTGTCTTCATAGGAAAGCATCTTCATGGCCTCCTCTGGACTCATTCCAACAGGTCCAAACCCCCCAGAGCTGAACACAGCACTCTAGAGAAGCTGTTTCGTTTTGGTTCTTCAGCCACAGCCAGGAACAGAACCTCTCCTTCACTCCCTTTCAGGCTGCTGGTAGGGAGTATAGCTGACCTCACAACAGGATTTAGACAATGTCTAAACAACGGATCTCCAAAATTGCACCTAGCAAAGAACTGAGTTTGAACAAAAACTGTGCTGTGTTAATTTAACTGTGTTAATTGTAAATAAATCAACCAACTCCTAATCATTTTGGCTTTAGAGCTGTTTTTTATAAATAAAATAGCAGTGTTCAAGGCCAGGTTGGACGAAGCCTTGGGTGACACGGTTTAGTGTGAGGTGTCCCTGCTTATGGCAGGGGGGTTGGAACTAGATGATCTTAAGGTCCTTTCCAACCCTATCTATTCTATGATTCTATGATATACATTATTGTCAATTACCCATTTTTAGCAGAAGAAATGGAAGGGATAAATAGGGTGCTGTATATAATATATAAGGGATATTAATATCTATTAATAAAGATATTTGGATTTAGTTATGCTATTACACATTAGTTTACACAATACATTTTTATACCATTATAAGTCTTTTAAACTTTGATTAAAAAAATAATGCTGATCTAAAGCTAAGATGGAAACAGCTAGAATTTAAATTCTGCAAATTCCAGCAGATTCTTCCCACAACACTAAATTTATCCAAGCTTAACTATTTTATGGTAGAATATTTTTAACTTCACATTAAATAAAGCACTATGATTGTAACTTAGAAAGAAAAACATAAATAAAAATGCTACTGAAGTACTGTATGTGTGAGTTAACAGTATTGTAAGAACTCTGGCTTCTGGAATTTCCTGCTGAAAGTCAGTGCCTGACTTTGTGACTTGGTACTGCACCAAAACTAAAAACTTATTTTTAAAGAAAGTAGAAACAAAACACCATATTTCGTTTGGGACTTTTCTACATGCTTTTGACTTCCTCCTTTGCACATCTTATAAATTGCTTAAGTGTAACCTTACACCTCTTTGTCTAGCATCAGCTAAACAGAGATAAACTTAATAATGAGACCTCAGGAAAGAATTCTCATCATATATTGTATTGCAGAGTACACTGGGCCTCAGTTAGCTAGCTCCACTACTTCTCTCCTACTTTCTATTTCTATCTCTAATCCCCAGGAATTAGGGCATGCCAATCTGCTCTCTAAACCTTAGCAGCTCTCAAAAAATTAAGATTTAAGTAAAAAAATGCCATTAAAAATGTAATATACAGAAGGGGACATACACTGTGTGAACCTGGACAAAGTATTTCTACTTGCTGTACTTATCTTCCCATTCACTTCCCTGTTTAGACATAAGCCTTTCACAGCAACGGCTCTGTGTATACTTCTGATTAATGCTAACATCAAGGATACCTCGAGGTTGGTCATAGACCACAGGGGTCCTAATCTCCCTGAACTCAAAGCTGACCAGCTGTCTACCTGATCCTAGCAGCTCTCACAACTTTCAAATAGCAAGAGGAACTGCATGCAAGCCTCAAGGACTGTTGTTTGTTCTTTTGCTTACAAGAAAGGAGGTCCAGTGCAGACTGCTACAGTGCAAGGCCAAAAAAAGCCCAAAACTAAACATTTATGGAAACACAAACACAGGTCAGGACACACTGCTTGGTCCAATTAAGGATAATGGCAGTGTGTACACAGCTTACATGCTTGTCATGTACCTGACAGTAAGGAGCCCCAGCTTCTGCAGCTCTACAATGTAAGCCAAGAATCAGGGCCACATTCAGAAGGGAAGTGGGGGGTTTCTTTAGTAAGAATTAATTGAAAACACAAGAAGTGCTTGCCTTCCTTCTTTAAATGGGCTTGTTTTTGCATTATCAAATGTCTTCTGTTGAGCCTCATGCATATACAGCTCAGACAGACAACCAAAGAAAACCATCATTTTAACTGTTGTTCCAAAATACATGCAAGGTAAGCTGCTGACCACCTTTTCAACTGAAATAGAAAAGGCTTTTCTCCTTGAACAGAATCAGACTCCTTTCAGCAACACTGTGTGATCTTCAAATGTACTTTGTTTTACTGATACAGAAGACATAAACCAATCTAGGAAGTGGTCTTGAATCAGTGTTTATTGTGCAGGTCCCACATAAAAAGATATGAAATATATCTGATGAATGATACAAGAACAAACAGGAAATAAAAATCGGAAGATGGCTTGTGTATCCAATCTAAACAGTAAAGAGAGGTACCACAGCAAAGAAAATAAGGCAGGCTGAAAAGAAACTTTACAAGCACCACACAAAAGCTATCCTGCGCAAAGAGCAAAATACAGCATATGTGCTTCTAAATCTCATCCTATTTTGAGGAATTTAATCATGGATAAGCCTTTTCCTGACACCTGCACAGAAATCAATGTTGCACAGAGTACTTCAGGGCAGTGAAAATAAGGAGGCTTCAAATAGTTGAAGTAACAAACATGAATTAAATCAGAGATCCAAACTTCTCCACAGTACAAGTTTTACCCACATTCAGTCCTGCAGACAAGTTTAATTGCTGTTCAGTAACATTCATTTTAATGTGAAATATTATTTCAACTCTGCACTCTTATTTATCCAGTGTCAAAACTACACACAAGTATAACTGACAGGCATCAGAGAACCAACCTGTGATAGACCAAAGCAGTTGTTTTAAAAGCTCTTGAGAGGCTACCAGTCTGAAGAGGATGCTCACATCCATTTTACGCTGAGACCACATTATGTTTGTGAAAACTAGTGTTTTCCTGCACATCTCAGCGTCATGCCAAAATGTAGCCCTGGAGGACTACTGACATCTGGTGGTCACTTCACTCCTTCCCAACAGCATCTGCAGCTCCTGGCAGACATCACTGAGGCCTGGGGGGAAGTAGAACTGTTTCATTGATAATTTGTATCACAGGCCACAGGACTGCTCGTGTGAACTAAACCAGCACAGCGCTGGGAATGTGTTCTTATTTATAACTAATGCATTAAAAAAAAAGAGGAAAGAAAAAGTAAAATATAAATCAATTCTAAAGAAAGCTATATCATATATATTGAATTTTACCCTGACTTGATCAGATTATGTTCTACAGATGGCCTGACAGGAACACATGCCAGGGAAGCACTAAGTTACAAGCCCTACTCTGTGTCAAACTTAGTGGAATTTGTTTGTTACAATAAATGCAGATGAACTGCAATACACAAACAACAAACTCAGTTGAAGCTGCCAGTACGTTAATAGTGCTGTTGGATTAAACTTACTCTAAAGCTTTTATAAATAGAGCATATTTAATTTAACAAGTTCTTGAGGACAACTGGGTCATGAAACAGAATTATATAAAATTGTCCTTTTAACAAATGAAATAAAGCATTGTTTCTTAGGTAAGATGTTTCTTGTTACTGAAAAGGAGCAATGAGATTTAGGTCTTCTTTTGCTAGATAACTAGCACAATATTAAATTATGAGTAGGAGTATTCAACAATTTTATCCGTTTTGATATGTGCTAGATGGTGAGACTGCCCAGACAGAAACTGCCTCAGCTCTCTCCAGCAAACGTGAGAGAGGGTCTTCTTTCTGCTGTGTGCAGAAAGACCAATGCCACCAGCACTGGGTCTAAAATGTTCTTAGGCTATTTAAAGCTAAGTTTTGTTGTTGCAGTTATCTACAGCTTGTAAACAAAATTCTGAGGCTTTCAGACATTCATCAAGAATACAAAAATCTTACTAAGCTGTCATGAGAATGTTCAGCCCTTCCCAATTGATTTCTTGCTGCAAAATGTTTCAAAGTCTATTCCAGGTAACTATGCACTTCTCATTGAACTAGGAGATCATTTCAAACCTAATAAAACTCTCAGCATCTGCTGAGTACTGGGAAGTAATCAAAGTGTTTTTCTACACCTTTCCTATGTGCTGCAAGGGTGCAGCTTTGCAAAAAATCTGCAGTACAAATAATCTGTCTCCAAACTGACATATTTTCACTTACCACCAATATGACACCTCTCCATAAACACATTGCTAAACTACAGTTCCACCTTCAATCCAGGCTACCTAACCAGACTGAAATATAGTGAACTATTTTAAACTACTTCTACAAAATGCATTGTTGTGCATACATTTTCTAGTTGGCTGTGGCACACTGTGGACAAACATCTTGTAGAGGCATGTGCCATTGCCAACATAGCCAAGTAGTGTGCAACATATAGCTAGCACTCAGTGGAAACAGGAAAGAGTGCACAGGACACTGATACAGAGACAAATCTATCAAGCCACCCCAATGAAAGCAGTAAATGTGCACTGAAATAGATAGTTTGGGTTGATTCACTCAGGGCTCACAGCTGAGCTGGGTACCTGGCTGGGCCAAAGCCTACCCAAAAAGCTTTCAAAAGACAAGTTCAGGTTTTTCACTCCCATTCGTATTTCAGCAGAAGCCTAGCATCTGTTGACTGCTGATGTCTCTGGAGAATCTCACTCATGTGGTCCACAAATCACTGATGTCTGCTCAAAACCAGACAACATACTAGAGATGGAGAAGTGGACAAATAACTATTGAGAAATACAAGGACATTTCCAGGGTGTGCAGTGACTCAGTTAGGAAAGCAAAAGCTCAGCTTGAACTGAAACTTGCCAGAGGTGTCAAAAACTACAAGAAAGGGTTCTTCAGGTACATTAAGAAACATAAACAAAAGGAAAACACTGGCCTGCTGTTAAGCAAGAAGGGGAATTAGTTACTAAGACTGAATATGCAGAGATTCTCAACACTTTCTTCACCTCTGTCTTTACCAGCACTGTTGGGCCCCAGGTCTTGGGATCTGAAATCCAGGTGGACACAGACACAGATCCACCATCAGTGAAGGACGAGTTATTGTAAGAACTATTACAGGAGCTTGACCCCTACAGATTGATGGGCACTGACAATACCACCTGAGGGTGTCAAGAGAGCTGATTGATGTCATTGCAAGGCCACTGTCAATAATCTTGCAGTCATGGAGACTGGGAGACATCCCAGAACACTGGAAGAAGGCTCATGTCACCCCATCTACAGGAAGGGCCCAGACGAGGATCCTGGAAATTACAGGTCCATTACATTGTACCATTACTAAGTTTGCCAATGGTACCAAACAGTGAGGAAGTGGACCCTTTGGAAGGAAGAACTACCCTGCAAGAAGACCTAGATAAGCAGGAAGAGTGGGCTAACAAAAACCTCTTGAATTTCAACAATGACAAGTGTAATGTCTTGCCCCTGGTAAACACAGTCTCTAAGAGTGCAGCACAGGCTGGAATCTATCCATCTGGGGAGCAGCTCTGTGGAAAGAGACCTGAGGATCCTGGTGGACAACAAGCTCAATATGAGTGAAACGTGTGCGGCTGCAGCAAAGAAAGTCAACAGGATGCTGGGTTACACCAACAAGAGCATCCCCAGTAGAAATAAAGATGTTGTTGTCCCATGCAGTGCTTCAAGTCACACCTGGAATACCATGTTCCTGCAATACCAGAAAGATGTGGACAAGCTGGAGAGAATGGCTGCAATGGACTGGGAAGGCTGTTGTATAAGGAAAGTTTGAAAGAGCTGGGCTTGTTCAGCCTGGAGAAAAGAAGGCTCAGGTGAGACCTACTCACTGCATGTGAGTATTTAAAGGGTGGCTACAAAGATGGAGACTACCTTTTTACAAGGAGTCATACAATGAAAATTAGGGGTAATGGATACAAATTACTTCTAGGGAGATTCTGACTGGACACAAGAGGAAAATTTTTCACAATGAGAACAGTCACTGGAATAATCTCCCCAGGAAGTGTTGGATTCCCCAACACTGGACACTTTAAGATTCAGCTGGACAGAGTGCTGGGACATCTTGGCTAGATTATGCTTTTGCCAAGAAAGCCAGATGATCCTTGAGGTACCTTCCAAGTTGGTATTCTATGATTCTATAACATGCGTTTCAGGTCTCTTCCTGTACTGGCGCATGAGCATACAGTGACAAAAGTGGCTTCACAACACTACTTCTTAAAACATTCCTAAAGGTCCAGCTGCCAATCAGTAGACATTCATCAGTACAGAGACACTCACTCCAGCATACACCAGGCACAGAGCCTATGTTCCACTTAAATCCTACTCCAGCTACTTAAGAGTAAGTGCTATTTTCTGCATTTCAACAATGCTGGTTTCTGCACAGTAATGCATTTCACCTGCACTGAAAAGCTGTCACATTGCTGCATATCTATTAAATAAAAGCATTATAATTAGGTCAGCTACTGCATAAGAGACAATCACCACTTTAACAAAGCACTGTCACAGCCCTTACAGGTCCTTATCTGAAGAGAAAGCCTCTTCTTTCTTTTGTTGTCCCTCCTACATGTGTTTTCCAAATATCTCAGCATTGCCAGTCCAATTTTACAATAGCAGGAGATGATTACTGTGTGACAATGTTCTAATTCACAGACATAATCTTTCTTCTATGTTTCTATTTTATTGGGGATGTTTTCCAGGGGCAGGCAGAGATGCCCTCCACTCACCACCAGGGACAGATGGGTCTAAAAATAACTTTGCCTGGTTCTAAATGGTAGTATCACATTGATAAACCTCTTCCGGAGACACATGAAAGCAAGATAACCCACTCCTGCCAGCATGCTGACCAGCAGGGTGGTGCCGAGAACCCTGGGAGCTCTTCTCTTGGCCACACGGAACGCTGTTGGCAGCACAGCTGAGATTAATATATTGTTGACGTGTCCTAAAACTTTGCAAAATGCTTTTCTCTTCAGGACACGCTCATAGTAGGCTTCCAAGTTGGGCCGCCTTCCATTTCCCCAGTTTCTTCTTGCTAATCCCAGAAACTTCAGGCGATGTAATGTGACAGCAAGCGATACATCTGCCAGACTGAAGAAATCACCACAGAGCCACGGCTGATTTCCATCTTCTAAGCAGAGATAAAACATAAAGAATTAGGAGCTAATGGAATACAAGCCACAAAGAAGCCCCCATGTGCTAGCACTTTGTGCTACTTTAAAATGCTAATAAACACCATCAACGCTTCAGCTAAAATAAGGCTATAATCAATGAACATTTCCCTAATCCGTGTATATTCTTCACACAATATTCTAAAGTCTTAGGCTCAGCAGCCTGGCCTGCATTTGTTGAGGAAAAAAGAGACACATTTTAGGTCCAAAATCTAAAACCCACAGTAAACACTTATTTTCTTCAACTACATTTCTCAAATCTGGATTAAATTAAACAGGAGTGGAAAGGAAGCTGGCAGTTTAGCTTTTATAGAAAAGCTACCACTTGCCTGAATAATTCATCGTCTTGCCCATCCCACCCAGCTCTATAGCATTCATTCAAACACTGTTAATTTGTTGGAGACTTTTAAGTCAAAAATAAATGGAACAGATGACTGACCAGCACCAAACACACTAGCTCAGTGAGAAGACAGAGTTTGTCCACCTGTCCTTCTATGGGCTTTTTCTTAGACTGAGAAGTTGTGGATGCCCCATCCTTGGTAGTGTTCAAGCCCAGGTTGGATGGGTCTTTGAGCAACCTGGTCTAGTGGGAGGTATCCCTGGGTTGGAAGTAGATGATTCTTAAGGTCCCTTCTAACCCAAACCATTCTGTGATTCTGTGGGTATTCACCCTGCCCACCATTAGTCAAGAGCACAGATGGAGATCCCAGGCTCCCTCTCCAGTCAAAGGAAAAAGGTGAATTTTCCTGGGATGGCTCACAAAAGGCACTGCCAGGCAGCATCATACCTCAGTGATCTGAACGACCACCACATGAAAGGGCTGACCCATGCTGGCTACACCAAGAGGTTCTGAAACCCAGGATATGAAATTTGGTAGCTAGCATAGCTGCCAGCATGATAATCTGCATCTCAAACAGGACTATGCCGTTTCCTCCTTATTTGCAACTTTTTGCAGTTCTTCCCACACAACTGGCAGAAAAAACACTGGTATGAACATTCAGCAGCACCTCTGTGGAAACAGAGAAGTTTTGCAATGTCCCTTTGAACTCATTTGCCACCAGAGGAAAGTGACAGTCTGGCACACTGCTGGTACTAGTTTATTCCAATCAGTTATGCAGGTCTCTGCAGAGAAAGTGTGTATCCTATGTTGCTGAAATGATACCTGAGGATTCATCCAGTGCGTTAAGTAAGTAAGATGATGGAAAGGAAGATCAAAGAATCTAACCTGTGCGAAAGAAAGATGCCTGCTGTGGCAGCAGCAGTAAGTGAATGAGTGATTGGAGTGGTAGTGAAAGAAGCAGGAGGTCAAAGGCTGGCCAGGACCTGAAGAAGCATTGGTCACAAACCTCAAAAACGTGAGTACCTCAGACAAAATTCCAAGAGGCAGGCAATAGCCTGTGATCCTGGCAGTTTCCATAAGCTCATCGATAGTGTATCACTTGACTCCTTGGAAAGGCTATTTAGCATAGAAAGCAAATGGGCTGCTGGAAATGGTGACAGATTTAGTTTGCTGAACAAAGTCATACCATTCTTTGTGAGTTAGAACATTTTCTATGATTCACAGGTGTGCCAGTAGAAAATTTAACCTAGATTTTCAATTGCTGTTTCTTGATAGTAACTGCTAATTACTATGACAGCTATTTATAGAGCCAAATGCAAAGAGTTAGTGATTCAAGCAGATGTAGGTGATATTGACTAACGCTTCATGCAGCATCCAGTGAAGTCAGAGGAAGGATTCCTATTTGCCCTACTGGAAGTTGGATCAGACTTTGAAGAAGCAGAAGACTAATCCCATTTAAACAAAATTTGACTTCCATGTGGGTGGGTGGCAGGTAAACATTACTGCTTTCCAAGAGGGTGGGGGAGAGGAGTTGCTTAATGATTAGAACACTTACCCAAATTGCTCATTCTGCATATACCATAAATATCAGCACAGTATTTACACAAGATTGTAATAAACCTGTGTTAAATACTAAGGTTGCAATCATTCTAGTGAACTGAGGCCTACAACTACATCAAGAATAACATACAGTTAAGGTTTTTCTTATTTTGTTGTTAAAATACTGCAAAATTGTGCAGCTAATTACACTCATGCTGAAAGTGTGATCAAGCACTCTCATAAGATAGTGAGAACTCGCTGCAGCAGTAAACTAAAATAGTATTTAAAACAGCATTAATCCCTCCTGTGATGTTTGATCAGTATATGCTAAAAGTATCAAATTGGATGCATTGAAACCAGTTTTATAATGGTGCTATCAAGAAGTTTCTTCTGTCTCCCCAAACATAAGCACCGACAGGATTTAGAAAAAATAATCCCTTACCTGGTGTTTCCTCATTTCTCCGCTGCAATTCAGTCTCAACCTGATCCAAAACTTTTTCAAGTTCATCCAGTATTTTCTTTAGGTATTTTATATTATCATGATCCAGTAGCTTCGACTAAACAGATATATAGGTTAGTGTTTTAATCATTGTACAGAGTCTATACTTTCATCAGAGAAACTTTTTAATACTACAGTGCTTATTTACAGAACATGATTATTTTCTCCACACACTCAGCTGGATATCACTTGGATAGTACTCAACAGCCCAACACCAGATATATACTTACATGTGAAATCAGTGGGATCGGTCCAGTACTTCAGCACACACTGGTGTGTAGCTGATCCTAGGGGACAGATTGCTTCATGCCTTGTAGGGTTAAACCACTGCATGGCATTACTGGTAATGACAGGCAAACCAAATACTTACATTGTAACAGAAGGAACCTACAATAACAAGCTCATAATAAAGGGGGTAATATAAAGAGTTTTCTTACTTTAAGGCGCTTCTGTTTTGCTATGTAGGCATCTTGAAGGTCTGGATTTTCTTCTGCAAGTTTCTTCAATTCTGATTCGGTGTTACTTATTTGGCCTGACACAGAAAAACAAAGGAATTGCATCAGATATCCAAATGTGCTCATAATGCAATCCACAGAAACAGATCAATAGCTTGTGTACAAATATCACACCAAAGAAATGGGAAATGGTACTTCAATGAAGCATCACCACCTTGTGATTCAAAAGCATCGTATTTTGGAAAACTTAACTGCTGCATAACTTGACCTCACCACACCTGCTCATGAGTTTGCAATGAGTCGCATGAAGTGGTTATCTGCCAGGCAAGAATAAGAAATTCTTGTTAATATTTTTCTCTTACTCAGATAAAACCATTTCTCTACCAAAATCTGTCCATGAAATCCTACTAAAGCACCTTTGGTTTCTGCTGGTTTTGCACCTCATTTCCTGGGTTCCTAATGCACTTTTCACGCTGTGAAAGTGCAGACAGGCCCATACTGAGATCTTCTGTATATCAGTGTAGGTCACATGCATAATTCCACAGCAAAAGCCTAAATACCACTGAACATGGAACCAAGGTATTTTCAGTTAGCTAAAAATGTGACACCAAAATCTGTGATCCCTTTTGGAAATGTTCATTACGGAGTACAAGGTTGTTCTAGAAAAACATTCATTACACGATTTAAAGAAATAATTATGTGAAAAATTTAAAATAATTTTACTTTTTTCTACTACATGTCTTTGCTCTCCTTAAAATGGATCTTTGTTTGAAAATGCCATACTTACAGACCTAGAGTACTCTCGCTTGTACTTGATAATTAAGATTAGTTCCAATTAAGTCTTATAAATTAAACTGATTAAAAAAATCTTGCTAGAGAATAATGAACTCACTGTTTTATATATTCTTTATTTCAACCTGACATGACTGTGAAAGCCATCTTTCAATGCAGTATGTGAAGAAATTGAAGGATGCAATCACACAACTAAGATCTTATATATGCAGTTAATTACTTAATAGTATTTGGGAAGCATTAACATAACCTATAAGTGGCTGGTGGCTTATTATATCTAAGACTCTCAAAAAGATCAGCTTTTCAAAGCTGCAAACTAAACCACCTGGATTTGAACAAGCAAAGGAATTGTTTAGGAACATCAAGAGCTATTAAAAAAATGCCTCAAATTAAGAAAGCAGGCTATGTGAACAGCATCTGCTGCCCAAACCCAGGGGAAAAACAAAACAATAACAACAAAAAAGAAATAGCTATAACAACGTGAAAGATTATTTGCCAAGGATTTTCCTGAATATCACTGAACTATGCATATCTGCAAATTACTGGATTTCATACTGGAGTTCATTTCAGGAGGTTCTCTATTATAAGGAGGATTGGGCAACATAATTAATCTACAGTTATCTGGCAATTACATATTTTTTCCACGGGAAACTGGTATGTATTTAAAAGTCCATCATGTAAAATACCCATCCCAAGGAAGTCAAAGAACATTTCACCATTGTTTCCACCAGACCACTCTTTCATCCTTCATCCTGATTTTATACTGCTGCATTATTTTCACCCAGGATTTTAGTTTAAATTATGCTCTAACAATTTCCATTGGTCTGATGAGCCCATGCTACTTAATTCTTCACACTTTTTTTTCTCCCTACTCCTGGCACCAAGTTAACACCAGTACATTTCTCAGACAAAAAGGGCCTGATGATTTGCCTATTATATATTAGATAAACAGGATCTGTTTCACTGAGGAAAATTTGCATTTGTACCACCTTGAGAGAAAAGCAATTGCTATAATTTAACAGGTAAACTTATTACAAGTTTACAAACACAAAAAGAAGTGTTTACTCCAGTGCAGTGGTTGGATGTAAGCAGTAGTAGAGCTGTTCCCTAGAAATGGCTTTACAAACATAAATAGCAAGATCAGAAAATAAAATACAATCACAGCTGCCATTTTCTGTTATGCACAAGACACATTTTCAATCACTAGGGAAATTAATTCCACAGACACCTCAAAAATGACACTTCCTCTTTCCAGTTTTCAAGGCATAACAGACTACACTATTAATAAAAAGTATATGCACAAGTTACCAAGAACTGCAGCTGGAACTAGAAATATATGTGCTCCACATATTCTGCTCAAGGTCCACTGAAGATGGAAGATGAACACGGTACAACAACCTGCTAACTGATAGGTATTCAGAACTATACCAGTACATACTACGAATTCTGCTGGTAGCATAGGCCGGAATCATGGAGTCCACTGTTAACTCGGGGTGCAGGATGCAGCCATGTGTGTAAGCATCCATAGGCAAGGAGTCTAAAAGCTCTCTATAGTGCTGCACCCTTGGATAATACATGCTCCCTTCTTCTGGCATTAATCTTGGTACTCCCTCTGCAATACAAAGTTAAAAGTGAAGTTAAGAACAGAACCATGTAAATGACAAAGCAGTATTTCTGAAGTTGCTTCAGTTATGTCCAACCAGCAGAGATGACATAGTCATAGCTAAAGAAGCTTCCCTGCCGTAATTCAACAGTTATCAGAGGTCAGAGAAATACACATACCTCATTTTGAAATGTTTTAATAATTCCAATTGCTATGCAGCAATCCACATAAACACATATTTAAGAGGCCTTCAAAACAGAAAAACAGATTCAGCCTCTATTTTGTACTTATACAAATGAGAGACTGTGGCACACAGCCCTTTATCCCTTTCACAGTAGACTAGAATATTCTGCCCACCACTGAATTCTACTCTGCCCTCGATCTGCCTGGTCCCAGACTCCTCATTTGATGAGGACACCAGCATTAAATACAAGTAATTTTCACCCAACAATGAACATTTCTTTGTGCCTTAGAAATTGCAGTGCTAAAGCCCTGAAACACAAAGCACTGCCTCTTCACACCTAAAAAACTTACAGTTCTGCATTTCCTTCAAAAATTGAGGCAGCCTGTTTTCTGTCACTACAAAGAGTTTTAAAGGCCTGCATGTGATCACTTCCGAGTATTTCTTCCTACGTTTTTCCCTCTTCACTCCATTTTGGCTCCAAATAGACTCTATTTTTCCAATGAAGATTATTCTGGAACTAAGCATCTTTGTTTTCTTCTCACAGAAAAGCAGGACCTGCCCCACCACACCAGCTGTGCAGTTCTGTTCAACCCATTATTTTTCACTACAGTCTCACCACCAGATTACCACAGCACAGCACTACCCTTACTGACTTCTTCATCCTTCCCCAAGGGGAAGAAGGACAGTGGTAGGTTTTACAGCTGCTTGTAAAGATGCTGGAAGGCCCTCAGTTCATATTAAAGGGATGTGGGTCTATCCCATACTACCACCAGGAAGGCCCCTTGAGAGACTATAAACGTTTTCTGGTCCTGAGCAAACTAACACATAACAGTATGGAGCTGACATCAACACAGCTGCATACTATGGGTATGCAGGGAAGGATTTCATTTTGGACACTTTAAAGATCTGGCTGGACAGGGGGCTGGGACATCTAGTCTAGGTCATGCTTTGCCTAGAAAGGCTGGACCAGATATCGAGGTCCCTTCCGACCTGGTATTCTGTGATTCTATGATTGACACCGAGAATGCCCATAGTATTACCATCAACAAAGGTTGCTTCCAGGTAATCGATGATCTGCGTTGCTTCACAAATGATGTTTTCCCCATGGATCAGAACAGGTACTTCTCCAGAGGAATTCAAGCGCATGAACCACGGTTCGTTGTGCTCACTCAGCGGCAGGTTTACATCGTGTTCTTCGCACTTGAGGGCTTTTTCGGCTATTGCCAACCGCACCTGCAGCGGTACCAAGGGGTTACCACAGCAGAGGCACTGCCTGGACAGCCGGCCCTGGCCTACGCAGCCGACGGTCGCGGCCCTGCCCCAGATGCCCCCTCTTCCCCCGCCACACAACTCGGGCCCTGCAGGCTGCCGCGCCGCTCCCCACCCCCCGGAACCCCCCTCACCTTCTGCGAGGAGAAGGACTGCGTCCAGTGGTACAGCACCAGCGGCGCCATGGCCGGCGGCGCGGCGCGGCGAGATGCGCTGCGCTGTGCCGGGCGGAGCAGGAGGGCTGCGTCTGCCCCGCCTCGGCCGGCTTTTGGCTGTGAAAACAAGCAGGTATGGCTGGGGGCGCGGGGAACCCCGTTCTTTCCCCGCGCTGCTCGGAGGACGGCCCTTTCTAAGGGGCAGCCTCCTGCAAAACCATCCACAGCATCCCCTAAGGCAGCGCGGAAGTGTGGATGCGCCGGTAAAAAGGTCACGTTGCAGCATTTCCTCTGTATTGGTTTTATCTTTTTTTTCCCCCTCTCTCGAACAAGTATCTCCACTGTTAATTTCAGGGACACTGGATCACACACTTGGCGAAAAAAATATAAGGATTACCTGAAGACATCCTGAATTGGCCCTTATGGGAACAAACAGTCTCCTGCAAAATACCCTTAAGTTATAGCAATAAGAAATAAAGCTCTAGAATAATACACACTTCCTTAGCCTCCCGTGTCCTTTCAATCTCAAGAGACAAGGCTTCTCAATTATTTTTTTCTTAGACAAAAATAGAAATTCGAACAGTTTTGCAAGCAGAGTTTGGTGGTTTGGTTTTGGTTGGTTGGTTGGTTTGGTTTTTTGTTTGTTTGTTGGTTGGTTTGGTTTTTCCCCCCGCTGGGGAGGGGTGTCATTTATTTGTTTGCTGTTGTTTTGGAGATCTTTATTTTTTTTTTTTTTTTCCCTGTGTAACATAAATTCCTAGAAGTATTTGGTAACGCACACTAGCTTCCATTGTCAGAAAAAGCTTCCTCTGTACCTCACCCGGGAGATTACAGAATCACACAATGATCTGGGTTAGAAGGAACCTTAAAGATCATATATAGTTCCAACCCCCTGCCATGGGCAGGGACACCTTCCACTAGATCAGTTTACCCAAAACCTTATTGAGTCTGGCCTTGAACACTGCCAGGGATGGAGCAGCCACAGCTTCTCTGGGCAACCTGTGCCAGTGCCTCACCACCCTCACAGGGAAGAATTTCTTCCCAATATCTCATCTATATCTATGCTCTTTCAGTTTAAAGCCATAACCCCTCATCCTATTACCATGGTCTCTGATAAAGAGCCTTCCCCCATCTTTCCTGTACCCCCCCTTTAAATACAGGAATGCCACTACAGTGTATTCCCAGAGCCTTCTCCAGGATGAACAAACCCATCTCTCTCAGCCTGTCCCTGTCAGCCCTCTATCTTCTTGGCCACACTCTGGACCCATTTGAGCAGGTCCATATCTTCATTATGCTGGGGCCCCAGAGCTGAACACAGTACTCCAGGGTGGGGTCAATAGTTTAGAGGATGCAATCACTGATAGTACCTCTGTCACACACTATTGCTGTATTGGGGAGGTGAGGAAACTAAAATCATGGTTAGATTACAGAGTCCAGACTGCTTCATCCTGACTGGCTTAGTCCACAATACAGGCAGCTACTTCAGGTGAACCTGGCAACCCACTCCCACAGGCAATTTCTGTAATACCAGAGAGATGCCACTATTAATAGCCTTAAGATCTAAACCTCGTATCTCAAGAGCTACATCCAATAACAAGTACATTTGACTTTAAGGGAAATTTTGACTAATTAAGCAAGGGAGTGGATTTAAGTCACTAAGAAAGAGACAAGGCAATGGACAAATAATGTAAAGCAAATGAGAAGAAGCAAAGAAACAGCTTCCAGCCCTGCATTATTCATGAGTGGGCACACTCTCCAGAGACTAATTCCAGCCAGAGTCACAAACCAAAATAATCTCCTCAGAAGCTTAGGCATGATGAGAGACTGCTCACAAGTCCCAGCTGACAGCTGTTCAGTAACAGAACAGTTGCAACCATATTCGGGTGCTTCAATGCAGCCATCAGTATTGCTATGAAGTATCACCATGATGCTCGTGTTTACAGTCCTGGCTTGCCTAACAGCTGTTCTCACGACTGACCACACGAGGCCTCCCTTTTCCAAAAATAAAATACAAAGTATCTTCTCCTTCAGGAGATGCTGAGGGAGGAAAGGAGCTGATGCCTTTTTCTCCAGGATGAGTTCCTATCCATCCACCAGTGTTTGCTTCCAAGCTCCTCTGCTTTCTCATACACGAATAAAAGCATGCAAAAGGGCCAGGTTATGAAAAAGCTCACAGCATCCTTGCATTTACACAAAGCTCTACATGACTGAAAAGAAAGTTAGCCTCCTCAAACTTACTTTTTAATACGTAATGTCATGATTACAAGAGCAGCACAAGGCACAAAGCCACCAACTGTAAATCTGGCCAGCATCTTGGCATGTTGCCATCACAAGCAGACCACTAGCACTGTGTGCTATATCATTTTTCTGACCATATCAATATTCTTGTGTTTCTCTTCAGCCTTTTTTAGCATCCCGTACATATTTATGAATACTATATAAACACCCTTCTACAAGTCTGGGGATTTTTTACATCAGGGAAAGAAAACAACATTTACAGGTAATAATAATAGATAAGCAGTACTAAAATCAACTTAAGGAGATTCAAAGACCCAAAAATCAGTATTCTGGCAATTGGCTTTCTTGCTTACATCACCATTCATTCCATGATATTGTCAGGAAACATCTAGGCCAGATGTGTCAATAAAGTGATGGATGCAAGCAAAAAAAAAAAAAAAAAAAAAAAAAAAAAAAAAAAAAAAAAAAAAAACAAAAAAAAAAAAACAAAAAAAAAAAAAAAAAAAAAAAAAAAANAAAAAACCAAAAAGCCAAACCAACCAACCAAAGAAAAACAACCACAAAACAAACAAACAAACAAACCCCAAACCATTACCTTTCTTAACAGATCGTGAAAATCGTGAAAAACGGAAAAGAAAAGAAGAAAAAATTAAAAAAAGAAAAAAAGAAAAAAAAGAGGGAGAGAGGAGGCCCAAACCAAAAAAACCTCACATTTTTCTTATTTTCTATGCAGCCATAGCCATTATAGCTGAAAATTAGCTGGATTCTCTGTATTCATCATGAACAGATGCACTGGTTCAGTTCCAATTGCAGAACTGGCCTAATTGACAGTGCAGGAGTTAATACTTGTTGGGAAAGTAAGACAGGTTTTATTCTGAACCTTCTGTCATCAGCTGTTATTGGCTAAATTCCTGTTGCAGATGCTGCATTACTGGTGATGACATGAGTCAAAAGGACACAGCATTGAATTCAGACATGCAGGTGAGATTTAATAGTGACATAAGAACTGCCTTTAATACGACAGATGAATTACATAAGCAACTCTTTAGAAATGGCAAAAGCAAAGTTACAATCTCGATAGTCACAGTTGAGACTATCTGTGCCCTAATTTAACTGTGTATACAATCATGGAGGGATGCCAACTTCAGTAATTCTGGATAGGTGACGCATATTCTCAAGCAATATAATTACTGAGTTACCATTTTAGATCCAACAAAGTCTATGCATTAATAGAACTTACTTAGTCACTTTCAAAGTTACTTAAGCATATCATACTAGGCTTTCTTCAGGGATTTCACCACAAAACTCTGACAAAGTTCTCCCTAAATGCCATAGTCCAACCTGTTTCATGCAAAAGGAGTTTAATTTGTCAGTACTTCAGAAACACTGCTTAATAGTTATTTTTTATTTAAAAGTATTCTTAGTAGTTTCATACCAAGCCTAATTCGAAACTTCCTACATTTCCAGTTCTTGAGCTGTAACAAAAATATCAAATGTTCCAATGGTATAAAAATTTCAACAGTTTTGATGATGGGAATAAATTTTGCTGAAATATCAGTCCTTTTAGTCAAGTACAGAAATAAATGCATTATAGTTACATAAGGTGCAAAAAGGGCAATTTCTTAGCTATAAATCTTAAAATCTGGGTATTATCACTACAGCTCTAGCCAGTCTATCACTCCTCAAGCTTTTATGCAAACAGCATCTTCAAATCATAAAATCTAACATATCAGCCAAATTCAAAAGATGTAAGCCACATTTTCAATTCCTTGCCCATGACTGTTGTCTCTGCATATATGTAATGTGCTGGCTCAGGAGCCTGATCATTACTGAGCTTTTAGGAACAATTCACATGCTTATCCTTCCCTCACATTCACTTAGTTATGTAACTCACATGAGTAAAAATTCTGTTTAAAAGTTAGATTTCTATCACGTCACACGTTTACACAGCACTGTCTTTCATATTGGGATTTGTCTGCCCATTAAAATTCACAATTAAAATTACCACAGCACAAACAATGAACGTAAAAAATAGTATCGTCCACCTATTGCCTATGGACAAAAACAGATCATGTGAGTTTAAGCTAGTGCAATAGATTATTTAGATGTTGAAATGAAGTCCACCGGAGTTAGTGATTCCTATGACTTCAATGGGTGATATATTAGGTCTCAGGCCTGTTCAAATTCTACTACAGTCATACTGCAAAATGTAAAGATCTAGTTACTGGGATAACAACCAATCACAGAAAGTCTTAAGGAAATCTAGAGGGTTAAATAAAATTTTGTGAAGTGTCCTTTGAAGTCTCATGCAGTATTTTATTCGGGTGGAAAATAATTTTACAATATTTTTCCTAAAAAAATCCTGAAATCAGATTCCATCCCCAAAACAAACCCAAGGATTAACAAATTTTCAAAAATTTTTAAAAGCCCTAGTTACACTTTATATTGAAAATGTTCTGAAAACTCTAATAAGTTAATTTGTAAATTTATTTAAACTAAACATTTTTCAGACAATTACTCATAAAAATAGTGTTACAATATTTTAAAGCATTATTGTGTACTTCCAAACATTTTCATTGAAAAGTAAAAAAAAAAAAAAAAAAAGTTACCTTTTTGA
>NDXB01016358.1:40810-64778 GCA_002631895.1 Agapornis roseicollis
AAAAAAAAAAAAAAAAACAGCTGCCGCAGAGGAAGAGCCATTACTTTTAACAATATTAATCATTGAAGTAACATTAAAATATATTTCTTCTTGGAAATTCTTATTACTTCAGCCTTAATTCTTGCTGTTTGCTCACTACCTGTGTGCAAGCTGGACTAAATAACAAACAGTAACATGCAAAGTACTTCAATTGGCCTCTTTGGAATCTCACTTCATGACATAGACAGCCATGTTAGATGGAAATACAAAAAAGTGCTTTCAAAAGCTTACGTCATCCTCTGTTCCAGAGCACCCTGTGCCAGCACAGCAACAGGGATGAAGACTGTTCTGCCCTGTGCCATCTGCAGGCTCCATGCCACCACAAGAAAATCATCAGGCTGTCTTAGTAACCCAGCTTGTTTTTGCTCATGGAGGGGCTGAGGCCATAAGTGTGAATAGGATATATTCTCTTACTAGCTTTTTTTCCCTCCCAATGTAAATTACATAAATTACATAAATTACACACCAGTATAGTACGGTAGAAACAAAGAGAAAACTTTATGAAATGGTCAATTACAATGCATCTATTTACTGTGTTTACTGAATTTTGAAAGCTGGAGAATTTTTCATTATGTTCCACTTCTCAGTACATCTCTATTAGCCAACCAGAATTTTTGTTCCTGATGTTTCCCAGTGGAGGGCCCTCAGTGTGCATGACTTGCAGTACTAGCTCTCATTTCTGTACTTTAACAAAGGGAGACTCAAAGTTCCTGTTACACAACTTCCATCCTCTTCAGCCAGACATCAGGATACTGTTTTGTTAGGTCTTCAGAAAGATTTAAACTACTTCTCCTGTTTTTCTTCAGACTAACAAAACTGCTATTGTGTATTTGATTGATAACTGTTCTTTGAGCTTTTCAGCCTCTTGGCATGTGTTGATAAAGAAGCCCCAAAAGAATTAGCCTGTTAATCGATACCAATTAGTAAACCGCTAATTCACATCCTGATCCAAAGAGATGCCACTTTAAATTATTCTTTAAATCTGTAAATGAGTCCTCTTTCTTAACACAGTTTAACTGTTGAAAAATTTAGTAATCAATATTTATGGTTTAGGTGTACTAAACAGCAAGAAACTGTAAACTCTCTTGCTTTGTAGACAAAAATGCTTTGTGGCACCCACGTATTTACAGTGAACTTGGTGCAAGTAAGGTTGTTTTAAGAAATGAGACTTCTTTGGCTGGATCGTTACAAACTATCTATACCACTTAATACCTCAACTTTTCAATGCTTGAAATAAAAGAACAGCAGAATGTAAAACAGCTGGATAAATTTATTATCAAACAGCAAATTAACACAACATTCATCTACCTCCTCTTGTAAGCAAGACCCTCATTTGTGAAAGTATAAATAGGACTAGATACAGTTTTGGACAGCAATAGATCTGGGCACTGAATTGCTGTCTATGTTGTTTTGGCACTAACTGAAACATGCTGGCATGATTTTTTCTCAACTGCCTAACGTCACTCACTAATAGAGAACAAATACCAGAGCTACTGCTCTGAAAACACACTTTCCTTGTCGCATTTAGCTCAATGAGATTTTCTTAAGAAAAATACAGTACATTAGCACCAGCTGAAGGCAGCAATACTTGCTATGTAGCATTTACTGAGTTATCTGACAAAAAAAAAAAAAAGAAAAGAAAAAAAAAGAAAAAAGAAAAAAGAAAGACTGTACAGAGAAAGGGATGAATTTAAATCTTGTGTGTGTAACTGATACAAATGAAGGTATGAAGTTGTCTCCATGCCCTGTGCAAGTGCAGAGGAGAAGCGAGGGCAGCAGGCAATGGTATGTGTCTGAAATAACAAACCCTTTCCACTAACACCCTAGCTAATGCACCGGGTGCAGAGGCAAAGCCAGAGGAGAGAAGCTGCAGAAGCTGAAGCGAGCTTTTCAGATTTTACAGAGACACGTAAACCAGCGGAGGGGGAAGGGGCTGGAAGAAGACACAATGCCTCAGCTGAATTCCCTTAGTGTCCTATCAAGTCCCGTGGCCAAAACACAAAGGCAGACTTTGACTTGTGTGTTACAGTCCTCAGAGCAACAAACATTAAAAAAAAAATAGAAACTATATTAATAGAAGAGTCCATATGAGCAGAGCTTATGTACAAGAAGGCAAGGAAGTGAGAACACCCTTTTGGCCCAGAGGGGATAATCTATCTTTTCAAGATGAAGAAATTAGCAGGGCTTTTTCTTGACCTTGAATAATTAATTCTTTCCCTCTAACATGCTAGATAGGCCATTACCACAGACCTTTAGGGCTATTTTACAGTATTTCAAGATATTGCACAAAGTGAGAAATAACTGGAACTGGAAAAAAACTTTTCAATTTCAGTCTCTAACTTCATTTCTTAGTAACATTCTAATTCCAGCTCTAAAACTGTGTGTGACTTAAGGCAGTTGAACAAAAAGCTATTTTTCAGCCCACCTTTCCTTCTCTTCTACAAAAGCTTCACCCTTTAGTGATTCTAAGTCTGTGGAAAACATAATCAAGTTAACATTAAAAGGGAGTTTAACAAGAAGACGGCTCATATCTTGGAGCAGTGTTTTACTATTGTGACTAAACTTGTGTTCCCCCTAAATTGTGTTTTGTTTGAACTCCCTGGCTTGTGATCCTGTTTCCTCCTGTTTTTTTTGATGTCAGTTTTTTCGCTGTGGGCAGAAGGTCCCTCTAAACCGCAGCTGCATTTGTAAAAGTTTCATCAAAGCTCCTGAATGTCCGGTAACCAGCAGACCTGGTGGGTGCTACAAATGTGATCTGGGTCTATCTTGGGGAAGAACAGCATGACCATATTTACTGCCGATGCTATTCTGGGGGCTGTATGACGTGCTTCTCCCCTCTGGCTGAGCAATGCTTGCCCATTTGTCTTTCAACACTCACTACAAGCATGACAGGATGAAATAAAACTAAATTTATTGGTTGCAAGCTTACTTGCATATTGAAGACTTCCATTTTAACCACTTCATCCTGTATACACATATATGCTTATTTCAATAACAATGTTAAATATTTTGTAGTCTAGATAGCTTAGACAGGTTTCATTTCGAAAAAGAAAAATCAAAACCATAAAGAAAACTATTCTATATCAAATAATTCAAATTAGTATGGAGGCACAAGCCTATTGGTCTTCATAAATGACCTAGATCTTAAGTCAGATAGGTGGCAATGCAGTATCTCTAGCTCTGCACAACACCTTTAAATGTGGAGAGCAGCTGTGACTCCCAAACACTATAAAAATGGGGAGGAGGAAATACTGCATTTCTTGAAGCAAGCATGGACATAGAACTGCCTCCTCCAAAATCAGGCAGGTAGCTTAAGTATACAAACCAAAACTCACTCAGAAGCCAGCAGAATGAGACAGGTACTTCCAGTAATTGATTTAACTCAAGTTAACACAAGATCTGTACTACACTGTATAATAGAAAGGAGGAAAAAAGGCCACCACAAAACTTCAAATTAAGATGACATGCATACTTTCCACACCTCAAAAATTACCATTTTGCCAACATGAATATGTTTCAACAAAAAAGAAAACTAAAAACATGCCACTGACACAGAAAGGCATAGAAAACATCACAAATCACAAAACATCACATTTTTTTTCTTCTTCTAAGCTTATGCAAATAAATTTTCAACAATAAAACTGGAGAATAAAAGTTGCATATTATCCAACTAATTCATCCTCTGAAATTTTGGGTACGCAATTCCAGATATTATGAATTTTCAAAAATGGCTGACTTTTTTTACGATATTTCATTGGGCTCAATTTTCTAGATATGCTCAGCAAGCATCTCATTAGAAGTTTCAATTCTTAGACAAACACTGTAGGCTCAAACTTATATGAAACCTATACCCCTTCATACATGAGAAAAAAAAACCTGCAACCCCCTAATGTAGCATGTTGTGGCAAAGAACTACCATCCTCCAGCTTTATTACACTTTCTGGTATTCATGGCAGAACCTCATATAAGCAAAAATGCCACAGAGTTACCATAGGTGAATTAACAAAAATTTTGCAATGTGTCATAAAACAAGTGAGTTTTAAAATTCAGTTTAATTCTCAAATCAGCTGAAATGACCTTTGTAACTAACATACCCAAATGTCATGCAGGTTAATGATATTGCCAAATTTTAAAATGTATAACCTAAAGCATGAAGTACTGTGATCTCTACCATGGACTTCACAAGTGGGCTTAGGCATATCTACAAATGAAAGATTTAATTATAAATACATGACTAACTGAATACAATTGATTATCCTACAAGTCAACTGCATTTCTTATGCACTGAGACATAATAGAACATCTTATAATTGTTTTTCAAAGCACACTGTATTATTAGGAAGATACACATTATGTGATTGGAGCAGACATCCCTAGAGAAGGCATATTTTTATACTCTGCATGAATCTTAGATTAAATTTCACTGTTACATGCTGAATAGACATTTTCATAAAGTACCTATTGCAACAAGATTATAAAGTTAGAAATAAAAGGATTTTGTTTACTATGACAAATGCAGTTACTAAAAGATGATGCTTTGACAAAGAACGTTAGGAAAATGGTTTTAGACTGTACACCTAGCATGAGGTGTTTTCTACTTAAAAAAAACAACTGACCAGCAAAAACAAAACCAACCCACCTGAATCCCACCCCCAATGTTACTTTTAAACAAAATCAAGGCACAAAGCCCGTCCATACAGTCTGTCTTTAGAAAAAAAAAAAAAATAGAATGCAAATACTACCACGTCTCATGTCCATCTTGTACCTGCCAGAAGCACAGATATACATAATGCACTCACATGCAGAGTTGCAAACATGAATTCATGTTTTTAATTCACCAAAAGAAGAGCATAAAACTGTACTGCGCCTGTGGAACACAGACAGCACCATCCCAAATTCTTCATTAGTGGTTATGTCTTTCAAAGAGTAGAATCTAATCTTTAAGCTAAGATTTTAGTGGAACAATAAGAATCTATTTTGCAGCAATGCAATATTAAGTGTATTCTGCATCTTGCAAAATGGCTTTCCTAGCAAAGGGGCTAATAGCGTAATACATACATTGAACAGGTTTCTCCATCATACAAATATATGATAACATTATGTTTACCAGCATTTAAAAAAGCCAACAGAACAGAAGCAAACTAAGAATAAACGAAATCTCATACCAGCTGGGAGTTTTAATTTGTCATTTAGGCTGATTATGATGCGCTAACCTTTGCTATATTTTTTTCAAGTAAAATTAAACATCAAAATATATTTAGGTGTTTAACTTGCTTGCTAGCTGTGATGAGATCAGTTCTCCCAGCTCCCAAGGCCAAATATTCCTGAACAAGCAGCAGAAACTTACCAATAGGGTGCATTTATCAACTCAGGCATAACAAGCATCTGTTTGTCTTTTACTGTTTTATCAAAAATCAGCAGGAGTAAGCCGTATTATCCTCACCAAAGTTTAAGCAGATTGAGGGAGTGGCTTTCTATTAAAGGCCTTTGCAGTGCAGCCTGCTTAGCCCTAGAATAGCATCCTCTGAAGTTCTGTTCCTTTACTGAGGACTTTGTTAACAGAAATGAATTTTAAAAGAGACTACACTGTGCATAAAATTATACATATTAGATTAATCATCAAAGAGCAAAAACCTCTGCTTCTGCATCTCTGGTAGCATTTGTCTTTTCCATCATCTGGAAAAATATCCAAATAAACACAAGCAAAAGAACCACCAAGGTTGTACCTACAAATTATATTTATAATGACAATGATTTTCCATCCATTTCACAAATGGATTCCCTCAGAGGACAGATTTTTACATAAACCTAATAAATTATCCAAGACATAAGAAGCACCAACAGCTGTTTTGTTCTGCTCCAGCACAGAATAACCAAAGTGCTTGCTAATAGCCATGGCCATCAACATGCCATTTCAATTTAGAAATATCATATCTAATTGTTACTTTAACATTAACTTACCATCTATAAAGAATAAAAAAAGGCATTTCAATTTTTTTAAGAAAAAGGAAACAGAGTTCAGAAGATAGACCCCATCTTAAGACAGAATTAGGTATGAATGCAGACAGACAGACATACAGCTTTGTCCCTGTGTCTGATCAAACCTGCCAGATAAAACCAAGGCAAATCATAAGGAGCTGCAGGGTCCAGGGAACAACTGGGGAGGTGCAATCCCTAAGGAAGCTGGGATGCATCCCCTCCAGAGGTGCAATTCATCGCAGAGGTGGCCCAGCATGACCCACAAATCAGAGTCCTGCTGTGGGAGATGGAAATCACATAGCTAGGACAGTGGTGAAAATATTCTCTTTATCAAAACCTCTATGAAGGTCTGTAATCACTGGTGATGAAATTGCTAGCTAATGAAGGAAGATTTTTAATGAATAGGTGGCCTAAAGCATGGCAAAAGGCCTAGATCTCTGAGAAGATGTGACTCTCAATAGAGGTATTCAGCATGGTGAGCAGTAAGGCTGCTGAACTTTTTTCCCCTGCACTATTAATGCAACATCTATGAAAATTATTTTACTCATTAGCTAATTTACATTGAAATTGCCAGAGAAACGAAGATCTCAAAGGTATGACATTTCTACAGTCTAAAACAAAGCCACAAAATACACACTCAGGTAAGAAAGAGAGAGATGTTTTGCAGATCACTAAAAAATATGAAACAATCCCAATTATTACCTGATGTGACAGCTAATGCAAATCCTCCAAACAATATAAAAAGCTTTAATCAGGTCTTGGACCTCTCCAGGAACCTCGAAAATCTGTAGGACAAGAAGGTACAGGGCTCAAGGGCTTTGAGTGTTGCTGCTGCTTTTTCAGAGTACAGAACAGGGTGGAGATGGGGGACTTCAACAACTAAGGGACCTTCTGGGAAGACAATACAGGGCAAATTACAGTATTGCATTACACGAGAAAAGGTTTTTTACCCAGTACGTGATTACGTCAAATCAGGAATATCTTTTATTTTTTACCAATACAGGATATGCTGAATGAAAATGCAAGACTGCAGGCAACTTGGGTAAAAGATTTTGGGAAAATATTACATGTATTTCCTAGGACAAAGAGAAAGAAAATAAAAACAAGAGTGAACCGTAAAGCTGCCAGCTTTTCTGGATGCTTTCAATTGAAATAGGGAAATTGTTTGCATTGATGCTCCGCAATCAGAGCAAATGATTCCGCTTTAAGAGCAAAATAAACATAAATCTTTTTGCTGGATTATTTTTAAGCTGGATTGGTTCCCTGATCCAAATCACAGCTCACTGAAGAAACAGTTGTGCTGGCAGGACAGAGGGCTAGGGGCATGAGAATATCTCAAGCCAGTGTCAGCCAAGACTGCCTTGTTAAACACACAAACTTACTCTCTGCTAGCTTTTATTTTGTCATAAACTCCAAAACGAGCAATTTGTTTTCTTAAAGAAATTATCTGAAGGGCATAAACACAAATTACCCCATGTAATGGAAAAAAAAAAAAATACCAGAGATGAGTATCACGAGACAAACGTGACTAAATTGAGAGCTCTTCAATGATCCTGAAACACTAGAAGAAAATATACGCAAGTAGAAAGTAGGTCAGATTACTAAAGGAAGACTATTAGGGAAGAGTGTAAGCACATGGGGCAAAACCAGAAAGGCCAAATGACAGAATGAGACCTAGTTAGGAAGCAACAGAAAAGGAAACAACTCAGCCACAGAAGAAGAGGGTGGTGGTGAAGGGAAGGGCTGTGCCAGTGCTTAGTGGGGAGGGACAGGTTTCAGATGCACCACTAAGATAAACCAAAATGTTTAATGCTTTTTCCTTTCAGCCTTCACTGAAAGAGATATTATGTATTTTAACCTCAGCAAAGCTTCTGCTGTTTGTTAAAGGTGATCTAGCTACAGCTGTGGCAAAAGAGTACACATTCTTTACAGTTACTAAGCAATGGTTTATTAAGTCTTAAGCCTGAAAGATGTAGCAAATGCTATATCTGTACCAAATACCTTAACATTCATGAATAACTTTCATTAATAAGTTTCATCTTGGAAAAGTTCAGTTATTGCATTACAAATGTGCAAACTGTTAGAAACCAGGGAGGAACTGCAATATGGGATTAAAATTCAAAATTAACACTGGGGAAGTAATCTTAAGGGGGGAGTTAAAAAAAGTGTGCTGCTGAAAACCTGCAATTGAAACTCAACTTCACTAGTAGAAAGTGGGAAGCAACTAGTAAAATAAATATTCTGTGAGAAACAGTTAGAACAACAGCAAATCATACAATGAAGGCAAGTTGTTAACACATATTCTTCTTGTAGGGAAGGGGAAGGAATCATCACACTGCTGATTCCTGGCATCGGTGTAAAAGAGCAGTGTAATCTGGGAGTCACACAGAATTATACTACTTTAAAAAGGCACAGAATTAGCCAAATAATGTGTTTTGGTTTTGAAACCAGACTTTAACAAAGGCATAACATAACTGGAGAAAGTCCTGGCAACAGCAACAGTGATAGTCACGAGATCTAAGAGGAAATAATAACAGAAGATATTGCCTGTAAAACATGAGAAGCCATCTTCAAACAATTATGATTTTGCTGCAATGAGGAAAGCAACAAACTGTATCCATCTTCCTAAGGAAGCAAGACTTGAACTGGACCAGTTGCAGAACTCATATCATCACCATTTAGGAAAAATTTGCTAGGGATAAATCTGATTTTGTATATCTTTCCCACCTATATAATTTGGGTGGTTATTTAGGACATCATTGTACTTTTCTCCAAATTAAGCATTATAAAATCTAACACATTTGGAGATTGGGGTTTTCTTAGTGGATTAAGGTAAAGTGATGCACTCATTTTTGTTCTGCAGACATATAAAAAAAGAAAACAACCCACAACAAAAACACAAAATGCTGACAAGACCCAGAAACAATATTTCGTATCTTTCCCACAATTTCATAGGTACCCACAATCATAAAAAAAAGTTGCACACATTCAGTGTAAGATAAACTACTATCTTTACAAATTTTAAAAAATTGTTTTAAAAAACTCATTCCGATACACCAGATCTTACTTGCACGAAGAAGTCAGTTGCTGTTTAAATCACTTCAGAAACAGAGATGATCATCATAAGCACTGCACTTCTTAAAAAAAAAAAATAAACAGCATTTTTATTGAAAATCTAATTCAGTTGCTTACAGCAACACTGAAAATAGAAGTCCAGATACAGAACTTACTCTTCTTGTTTTCAAGCTAGAAGAGGATCTGTATTTTTTGTTTTTAGAAGCTTTATCAGCACTTCTGCAAGGAAAATAACTGTATTCACCAAATAAGCATACTATCTCTGGAATTAAAAATACTATCTTACTGGCTAGGTCCCTGGTTCGTGTGCAAGGTAGAGATGATCAGTGTGGCTAGGAGAGTAGTTTCATAACATAATTTATGTTAAAGTTATACAGAGCTATGTTTATAAATGTTAATTTTGACTCTAGATATAAAAATTGGCATAAAAGTTGTGGCTGTTTGTATGAAGCCAGGAAAGTTCGACTCGCTTTGAAATTTCAACAGTGTGGCTTTCGTACTACCTTTAATTCTCTGCCTCCCATACAAGCAGTCCTGCGTATGAACTCACCCAATACAGTGTGTGCAGCTCACAGAGCTCATCAGTTAAGCATCCTGCCCCCATTCTGTAAAGTACTTGAGAACATTCTTCAGAGCTTTGCTTTATTTGAGTGCAGATATCTTGCAGATGTTTAATTTAAAGCTCATGTGTAGTCCCACTGAAGTAAATGGGATTACTAAAGTACTTAAAGTAATTCCCTGCTGAATCAGGCTTTTAAGGGTAAGAATAAATGCCTAATTTTTATTCATGCATCAGATATCTATAGACTAATAGTTTAAACTCAGCAATTTTGTATCTAGTTAATATTAAATCTCTGGAGTTTAATATCTTCACCTGATGCATCTACCATTCGTGCACCAAGGACCCTGTTTAATACAACCCTGCAGCACAGTTTTTGTACACACAGTGTCATGAGACACTAGTGCTGTGATGACTTACACAGAAACAGAGCAAGGTAAACTTTCTTGGCCAATATACAATAAAAATTACACTTTATGGTACGTGATAAATGAACTGCACCTGGACCTTGTACTTTTTGAATGTTACACATACCAAAGACTTCAGAAAAGAACTCTTGTAAGTTAGATTAAAAAGATAGTGGAAGCAATTACATTTATTTTGGACAAAATAGGTACATTCATTCATCTATTTATAACTGCTTGTTCCCTGCATCTATGGAGGTTTAGAACAATTTTTAGTACTGGGCAGAAGTGTCCAAGGAAACAAAATTCTGTAGATCTAAGGTATTTACAAAATACATGATACACAGTGCTTTTATATGATCGTTACACCTACACCTTGGCCAGAAGTAAACACAAAGTGGCATGAGCTGAAGGCAAGGCTTGTCAATGCAACATCCATCAGTACAAACAATAAACATTAAAAAAACTACAACCTCATCAGCAATGAGACACTTCGGGGCTCTTACATCATCAAGACCTGGCTGACTGATGGTGAGAGTTGTCTACAAAGTACTTCTCCTATCTATCAAAAGTTATCCCCTCAATTACTAGTTTAATTGCATAATATCAGGTACAGGTATGCTGACTTCTAACAGGTTACACCCATATAAACCATTTCCCTCCTCTGAAATCAAATCTGAAAGAGCTTTACCTTGTGCTAAGAAAACAGAAAGGAGAGCTTGATAGAGTGAAAATAGTATGTTCCTCAGAGCACACATGCCATCACGACTACTGTTCCAAATCTTTGTCTTGACTAAGAAACGCAAGATGTGTGAGGGATAAAACCTGATCAGGTCAAGAAACACTAAGAGGACACTGGACAGCATCTTCTTCAGCAATCCCACCTCCAGCAACCTGCTCAGACTAAACCACCATGCTCTACAATGGCTTCCCACAAAGGTTCACGCTGCAATGAAGTCCTTAACTTCAGCAGGCTATATCGCCTTGCTCAGGGACACAGAAAAAATGCATAATGTCTGCACTACACTGTGTGCTTTTCTACACACAAAATTATACAACAAAACTCCCAGGGCACATAAGGGGCATCGAAAGCTTTCCCATCTCTCAGGAATGAGGCACAAGTCTTTGATCTTGCCTTCTTCTCTTTGTATGTACATGACTCCAAATAGGTGCACATTCTACCTATGCATATTCAAGCAGATCTAGAGAACCCAAAGCCCCTTCTGGGAACAGAAGCAAGGCTTTGGAGCACACACTTCCTCTGATGAGAGAGGAGCCAAAGGGGCATGTATCATTTGTGGTGCTCAACTCCCTCCTGAAGGTACTTTGCCACTGAACTATGTCAGTGTGGAATAAAAATGCACACATAGCAGTATCTTGTGAAGCACAAAGCTTGAAAATTTATCTAAGTTAAATGGGTATGTTCAGCATATACATTATTTTAATTTAAGTCAAAACTGCTTCCAACTGGGCTGGGCTGAATTTGGCACAAATATCTGAAGCTTAACCATTTCAGCTTCTAACGGTTTGTGTTCAAAACTTTAATTTGCAATTAAGTTTCTGTTTTACTCACTGCTACTAACATAGACATTGCTACTTCCCCACTTTTCCAAATCATTTCTGTTCAGACAGTACCACTCCCCCGATTAGTAAGTACGAATCATGCTTACAACAAAATCCCCGTTGAAGAGGAACACTTTCTTTCTGATTTTCTTCCAGCCCTGGTCTGTAGCTGTGACAGAACAAAAAGCCATGGATCAACAGCTTCCAATCCCTTCTCCGCTACTCTCTCTGCTGTTTCTACACTTCTATGTTTCTTTCGTCATTTGCCTTTATATTTTTATCTGATTATCAACTATTTGGCAACAAAGAGCTTGGCAGGATTTAGAGCCATTCAGTCACCCAAGGGCCACGGGGCTGAAGCCATAATGAGAGAATCCTCACCAAGTTCCCAGCGGCAATGTCCTTGGAAGGCCCTGTCGATGCCACTCACGTGCCTTGTGCCCTATGGAACTGCTGCTACTTTGCCCCTTCAGGACGTTGGGTTCCGTATGTGGTTTGGAACAGGGACAAAGCCCAGCTCGCCCGTGCTGTGCAGCGTCTTAAAGCTCAGAGAAAGTGAAAATAAGGAATAAAAGCAAACAGCGGCACCACTTGAAGGCACTCTCTTTTCTCCTACTTGTTGCACGATCCAGCAGGTGCGGCAAGAACCTGCTCGGGAACCCGAAGGACGGGCGAGGGGCGCGTAAGGCCAGGCACAGCAGTCGGAGCCAGGGTCTTGCCCCGCCCCGAGAGCCGCCGGGAGGGCCAGACCTTTCTCCGGGTGGGGCGGGCAGCCCCCCGCAGCCCGTTGTTTCCAGGGGACGAGCGCACGCCACCCGCGGCAGCGCGGCCAGCCCCTGGAGCGCGCACCTGCCCCGCCGAGGCGGCCCGGCCGGCCGGGGGTGGTGCCGGGCGGGGAGCGGAGCGGAGGGGCGGGAGGGGAGGAGCGGGGGGCGGGCACCGCTTGCCGCCGCGGGGCTGCGGCTGGGCTGGGCGCGGGCGGGCGGCCGGTGGAGCGCTCGCAGTCGCGGGGAGCGGCGGGGCGGTCGGTCGCGGGGCGGGAAGGGAAGGAAAGGAAAGGAAGGCAGGACAGGGCAGGCAGGGAAAGGAAAGGCGGGCGGGAGGCGGTGGCGGCGCCGCGCTCGCCCCGCTGCCCTGGATGACGGGCGGCCGGTTCGACTTCGACGATGGCGGCACCTACTGCGGCGGCTGGGAAGACGGGAAAGCCCACGGGCATGGCATCTGCACCGGGCCCAAGGGGCAGGGCGAGTACGCCGGCTCCTGGTCCCACGGCTTCGAGGTGGCGGGCGGCTACACCTGGCCCAGCGGCAATACATACCTGGGCTACTGGGCGCAGGGCAAGCGCCACGGGCTGGGCGTGGAGACGAAGGGCAGGTGGATGTACCGCGGTGAGTGGTCCCACGGCTTCAAGGGGCGCTACGGGGTGCGACAGAGCCTCAGCACGCCGGCCCGCTACGAGGGCACCTGGAGCAACGGGCTGCAGGACGGATACGGCGTCGAGACCTACGGGGACGGAGGTGGGCGCCGGCGGGGGGCGCCCCGCGCGCGGTGGTGGCGCCGGGGGGCGGTGGGAGGGAACGGGAAGGGAAGGGGGCGCGCCTGCGTGGGCGCGCGCGCCGTGGGCAGGGCCCTTCCCCCCCCCCCAGCCGGCCGCCGCCCTCAGGCTGGTCCCTTGTCAGCAGCCGTGGGCTCGCTCCTCACCCCCCTGCCCGGGCAGCGCTCCCGCCTCACCTCGCCGCCCGTGAGGCCCTGCCGGCAGCCGGGGAGCGCCACAGGTGCCCGCCGCCCACCCGCCCCGCTCTGTGAGGGGCTGCCCGGGAGCGGCCGCCCTGGCTCGGGCGGGTTGCGCTGCCCGGCTGGGCCCTTTCTCCCGGCCATCTGGTGGCAATCCGCTTTGGGACCGCCTGAGGACTGCTTTCCTTTCGCCCTGCTGAGGCGGCCGCCGGGCTTCCCGCCCGAGATAGCTCGACCCGGGGCGGCAGTACTTGTCTCCAGGAGAGCCGGGGAGCAAACTGGCCACTTCCCTCTTTCCCTCCCTCGTTTGCACCGTTTTCATGTTGAAACAGCAAGGACTTAATAAGAGAGCCCTTGTGCCTTGTTACTTTCCTGGCAGGGGTAGCTTTGTACACTCAATACCTGTAAACAGGACGGTGAAGATAAGTGGGTGCACAGCTGTAAACCTGGGTCCACCCTCATGCGATAACTCACATTTTACCAAATTAAAGGACAGTTTTAAGCACAGTGCTCCACGTACAAGAGACATTATGAAATTAATCACACAGGCCTGTCTCTCACACCCTTTACAGCAAGTGGTGCGAGGGCTGAGCTCCCGGTGCAGAGAGGACTGGGCAGCCTGCCCTCTCGCTCCAGTTGGGAGTAGCCAAGGAGTCAGGGTTCCATAAGGACACTTAGTGTTGGAGCTTATTTGAGCGGGCAGTTACAGTTGTTGTAACTCCCCTGTATCACGTTCTGCAGGACAAATAAGCCTGGTATTTCTGTAATTCATCCTTCGCTGCTGTAATGTCATTGGCATCAGTGGAAGTGCCACCTGCAGCTTCTGCAGAGTTGTTCTTCAACTTGGTTTATGCCATTGTAACAGGAAACACTGCTTCCAGTTTTAGGTTTAGAGAGTTTTGGGTTTTGTTGGGGGGTTTTGGGGTTTGTTATTTTTGGTTGGTTTTGGTTTGGTATTTTTTTTTTTTTCAAAAAAATGCTCACTGCAGCTTTGAGCAGCATCCTTCAGTAATGTGCAGTAAATAGAATTTACCAAAATTGGAGATAATGTTCACATGATGTAACTCAAGGACTAACCCATGTATCAGGTCTCTTGATTGATGACGTTTATGGTTCCTTCAAGGAATTTTGTTAGGAGATTTGCAGCCAAGCTTTCAGGATCATCTCGGAGAACAGGTATCTCTGTATTAAGCAGAGGAAGACACGTTTACAGTTGGGATCCTCTTTTCCTTTTGAAAATGCATAATGTAGATAGTTGGGTAAGATTCATCTCCTTCGGAAAATTAAATGTACTGTCGGTTTTGTACTTTTTAACCTCCTGGTTTGCACCTCTTTGTAGCTGTCTGAAAATTGTTCCTTGGTGTGTAAAGTTCTGATGCCAAGAGACAGCACAGATGTGTGTCTGGGGACTGAAACACAAAAAACAAAGCATGAAAGAGATCTGAATTTTAATTCCACTTCTACCACACAGTAGACTTTTCAGGGTTTGTTGTATTTGTTTTTTCTAGTAAATTACAAGCTGAAGAATAGCTGAACCCTTTCATTTTTATTTGTTTTTTCTTTGCAGAAAAGTAAATTGCCGTTCCAGTAAATCTTCCAGGAGTGATTTTCTCAATCTGAAGTTCCTTTTATCTTTTTCTTTGGGATTCTTGTGGAATATTTAAAATCTCAATATAATGCTGGTATTTGGAGATAATTTTTGAATTTTAGACTTAGAATGCACAAGAAATCCTTTGTCTGAATCGGCACATGAAGCATGCGGTTTACACTGTGAGGCGTTTAGTCCTGTGAACTGTACCCTGTTACCATGGCCCCAGTCTTTCACGTGTTGCAGTTCATGTGAACAGAGGGTGTGAAGTCCCATTGATTTTAATGAAAGTACTTATGAATGAAGCAATGCAGCACGTCATAGATGTTTGCAGATGTGTTTTTGTTTTCATGCTCGGGTTAACAATAGCTGTATTTGTACACCAAGAGAATGTATGAAGTGATTTTACAAGGAAATCAGATTTACATACATGTTTTTAACATACCGTGAAATATTTGGAGGAAAGCTCTCTCCTTATTATGACCTGAGAATACCAGCATAGGGAGATGACTGTTCAGACAATGCCAATTGCCAGTTTATTTTCAAATTTGCTAAAATCCAGGCCTCTTTGCTGCTTTTCTTGTTGTTTTTTCTCCCCTCTGTGTTGTTTTAAAATATATTGGTGGCATTAGGAGGTGTAGTTGAGAGGGGGAAAAGGAGTACAATCACTGACAGCATTCCTCAATGTTTATGCACCCAGCAGTTTGCACGACATGAGTAATGTATGTCACATTGTGTTTAAATTCTTAAAATTGTCACTCAGTCAAATCTCTGAGGAAAACACTGTGAATTATAAACCATGATCCTCCACTCATTGCATGGGCCTTCAGGTGGCCTGTCAGGCTGTTCCCTATGGCAAGCTGGACTTCTGTGCTGCCTCTTAACTGGATTTTGTTGAACCTGTGTGAATCTGCAAGCCTACTGGAGGATATTTTATGGAGGGAATAATGTCTAATTTGAAATTTCAGTAGGTGTAAATTAGTTTGCAATTTGTGGTCCTGCCAACAATAGCAATAATGGGCATCTTGCTGTAAGGTTGCGCACTGCCATGCCACAGAGGGAGGTCAGTGGCAAATGCATCCTAAGCAACAGTCATTGATAGCATCTAAGTAGTATGGTATCTAAGTATGGTATCTTAGTATGGTATGTAAGTAGTCTTCTTTCTACGTGGATGCTTATCTAATATTTGAGTCAGAAAAGCACATAAAAATACTGGTCTAACAACAAATTCGTTAAACCACAAAAGACTTAAGTAAACTATAGGAGCAAGTGCAGTAGTTCAATAGGTCCTCAGCCTCTCAGTTTTTTCACACAGTATAGTTTTAAATTTTAGCCAGAATTAGGCAATGACATTTTCAGCTGTAATTTATGCTGAGGAATTTTTGAGAAGGATGGCACAACTCCAAAGAGACAGGTTATGAAATTACCCTGCAACAATTTGCCAATAGAAACAAGAGGGAAAGCATACTTTCTAATAGTTCCAAACTCAAAATATGAATATGTTTTCAAGGGAACCAATTGAACACCAGATGGATGGTCAGTAGAAGTTGTGCTTGAACATTTCTTTAGTTAAAAATGATACCAAATTTAGCTTTTGGAAAATTAATGTTGAACAACGTTATTGTTTTATGGTCAAATACAGATTTAGATTAGCTTGGTGATTAGAGTGTTAATTAAAATTTCACAGGGGACTCTTACAAAACTCTGAACAGTCAGCATATATGGTGATATGTAAGTGAAGCTTTATAAGGGAAAGCAGGATACATTGTTCATGTTGATATTTGTATATTTATAGATATAATATCTATATAGATAGGTAAATATTACATATATTGTATCTTCACATAAGAGAAAAGCTTTTTTATCACATGTTATGTCATTTGCTGTAGTATTTAATTATATTGTAATACTAACAAACCTTAGCTTGCTCATGTAAAATTTCCTAAAATTTCTATTGTTGAAGAAGGTATTAGAGTTATCATCAGTCATATCACTGTGTCTCTTGTATCTGCATTCTAGAAACTGCTCTCCAGACTTCTCATTTAAAATGTAGATTGAAAAATCAAGGAAAATGACTCCGCTTTCTAGCACACTAGTATCAGATGCCTTTCCCTTAATGGATTTGTAATGATAGAAGAGATTGTTGTTACCTGCAAGACTACACAAAATTCTAACTAAATATCTTGGGTACTTTCTAAGGACCAGTTCAGTATGAACCTTCCATTTCCTCATTGACTATTTTCTCTTTAAAAGAAGCTGGCATTGATTTTATTTCCCTAGTAGAAGGGAAAATCAGACAAATAAATAGAAGCACATCAGTTAGCCTTGGTTTAATGCCTTTATAGGCAATAGTGACCACTTCCGCTTCTTTCTACAGAGTAGTGAAAAATACGAGTCTTAAATGAATTAATTGGTTTTGAGTTTTCCATTTTTATTAATTAAACCCAAGTATTAGTAAGAAAAAAGGCTGACCATTTGTACTGTTGTAAAATTCCATACTGAAATAAGTGGATTCTGCTTTTAGTCTGACACTCAAATAGCAACATAAAGAGCCAAAATTACAAGTTGCTACTCTAACGTGATACTGGGATATAATCAAAATTAGTATTTGATTCATTATTTCTAAATTAAATTAACTGGTGCAGAATGTTAGACAGGTTGTTGTTTGTAGCTGTAGGCACAGCTACAGGTTGGGCAAAGAAGAGATTCAGAGCAGCCTTGCAGAGAAGGACTTGGGGGGGTGGTCAATAAGAAAATGAACATGAGCCGACAGTGTGTGCTTGCAGCCCAGAAAGCCAACCGTATCCTGGGCCGCATCAAAAGGAGCGTGACCAGCAGGTCCAAGGAGGTGACCCTGCCCCTCTACTCTGCTCTCGTGAGACCTCACTTGGAGTATTGTGTGCAGCTCTGGTGTCCTCAACATAAAAAGGACATGGAGCTGTTGGAACAAGTCCAGAGGATAGTCATGAAGATTATCAGGGACTGGAGCATCTCCCATACGAAGACAGGCTGGGAAAGTTGGGGCTGTTCAGCCTGGGGAAGAGAAGGCTGCATGGAGACTTCATAGCAGCCTTCCAGTATCTGAAGGGGGCCTATAGGGCTGCTGGGGAGGGACTCTTCATTAGGGACTGTAGTGACAGGACAAGGGGTAACGGGTTCAAACTTAAACAGGGGAGGTTTAGCTTGGATATAAGGAAGAAATTCTTTCCTGTTAGGGTGGTGAGGCACTGGAATGGGTTGCTCGGGGAAGCTGTGAATGCTCCATTCCTGACAGTGTTCAAGGCCAGGTTGGACAGAGCCTTAGGTGACATGGTTTAGTGTGAGGTGTCCCTGCCTATGGCAGGGGATTGGAACTGAATGATCTTAAGGTCCTTTCCAACCCTAACTATTCTATGATTCTATGTATATGTAGTCAGATTCTTAGCTCCAGCATATCTGTGTAATACCAGGGGGATCTCAGATATAATTATGGACAAAATGTAGTCATTTATACTCATACAATATTAATAAATTTCTGGGAAATGTCTGTTTAAGAAAGAAAAATAATACAATGTGGCTGTACTTTTGCAGCATTTACAGAATACGTCATACCAGTGCTTTGTGCTCATGTTTCTATTTGTTCTTTTCCATATGCTGAGGAGTTTTTTAAATAATCATGTTTCTAGATTCAGCACCCTTACAACCAGCACAGCAGTAGGTATCCAGGAGACGGAGAATGAGAAAGAAACTAAGTTGTTTGTTTGTGTCAGCAGCCATCTGTTATAAAAAAAACCTGCTTCCACTTTGTAGAATTTTCTACCAACACAAAATAGTTATGTTGTGGAACCTATCTAGCTTGATGTAATAGAGAAAGCAGACTTGGCAAATTTAATTGCGTGTTAACATTGAAATGTAACTTAGCAGAAGAGTTAATATAGTAAAGCAGTAATTGATAGATAATTGATATGTACATGACCAAAATAGCATGCTTATACAAAGGAGATCAAATCTCAAAGCAAAAGAAGCTTTGACCTACATCTGAAACTGCAGGTATTTGACAAATATTTTCACAAAAATGAAGTCAAGCATTGAATCTGACAGTTGATATTTAGTTCTCTGAAGAATAGTTTTTAATAGGTGCTCTAATTAAAGCAGATCAAAATCAAAGAAAAGTATTTTAAAGATGCTTATTCATCCCTCTGTAAGAATATCCAGACTCAAAATAGCTTTTTTTTTTAATAAAAAAAAAAGGCAGCAGCACTAGGTGTGTGAGAGACTTCATTTTGAGAAGCTTAAAGCAGTTTAGTTGGAATTAGAGTGAAATGACTTTACAAACCACATTACCTTGTATTTGTGGGGTTCCTGGCACCATTCTTTGGAATCTCTTTGGAATTTTTGGTACAAATGACTTTCAAAGGCAGGACACTAGAGTATGTATTCTGTCAAAATGAAAATGCCTTTCAAGAGTGTTCAAGGCCAGGTTGGATGAGGCTTTGAGGAACCTGATCTAGTAGAAGGTGTCCCTGCCCATGGCAGGTGGTTTGGAATAAGATAATCTTTAAGATCTCTTCCAACCCAAACCACTCTGATTCTATGAATACAAGTCTGCAGTAGTAATCTGATAATGCTGGATTTTGGCTCAAATGCAGCTTTGCATAAATATCATGACTTCTCATATCAAATACCATGTTGTTCCTTGTATTGGTCATTTACAAAACAGTTATGATTGCAGCAGTGAAATGTGTTTATGACAGAATGCTGTGCAATACTCTGTTTCTTACATACTGCAAAACAAATGAAAGGGGGGAAAAAGTGCTAAAGGATTTGTGTTTCTGATCTTTCTGTCACAACATGGTGCAAAATACAGTGCCATTTTTATGATACCAGGAATGCCAAAAAGTGTTGCTATCAAGAGTTTGTAAAGAGTAAGATGTACCAAGGTTTTGCTCTTCTGTTCAAGTACATGCAAAACCTTTATACTATTTAATTTTACAATAGAGATTTGTAGCAGTGAATCCAGAACCCCATCTCAAGACAAGGCAATAGTGTATTGTCAAATATGTCATGACATGGAGAGGTCTGTAGTCATCTTAAACCCAGAATAACAGGACTTTTACTACTACTCCTTGCTCTTTCCGTGAGCAGCTGGAGGAAGGAGCCATGAGTGTCCTGCTCCCTCCCTCCCCTCCATCCTTATCTTCCTCTCCAGCTGACCATATGTAGTATAGTTCTGCTTCTGCTGACCATCTCCTCATTTGACAACCTTAAAAAATAGGGAGCCCTGCTTTAGAAGGTTATCTTGATTTTTTTTCCTCTGGACAGATCTATTCAAAAAATGCTTGCTGTGATAGCTACTGTATCTTAGTTGACAAAATAAATTACGTCAGCTGGGAAAAACAAGTATCTGCTAGGCAGAAAAATAACTTGTATGAAAAACAAGTAACAGAAGTAGGTTTTCTACTATGTCATGTACTGTGATTTTTCTGCATTTCTTACCAAAACCAGAGCTGACAACATAGCATTGCCTGTAGTGTACTGGATGTAGCATACTAGGTCTTCTACAGCTTCCTAAATTTAATTTCTCCTTATTACTTTAAAAGGTACATACCAGGGGCAATGGACAGGAGGGATGCGACATGGCTATGGTGTACGTCAGAGTGTACCCTATGGCATGGCAACTGTGATCCGTTCACCCCTCCGAACATCTCTTGCTTCACTTCGAAGTGAGCAGAGCAACGGCACTGTTCTGCATGATGCCACTTCAGACAGTCCAGCTGGAACAAGAGGAGGTTTTGTGCTCAATTTCCACAGTGATGCAGAGGCAATGGGCATTAAGAAAAAAGGAGGCTTATTCAGAAGAGGATCACTTCTTGGTAGTATAAAACTTAGAAAATCTGAATCTAGGTCATCGATATCTAGCAAACGGAGCTCTGTTAGGAGTGATGCTGCTATGAGCAGAATTAGTTCCAGTGATGCCAACTCTACAATTAGTTTTGGAGACGGTGACTGTGATTATTCCCCCATGGAAGACCATGTTGATGCCACCACTACAGAAACCTATATGGGTGAATGGAAGAATGACAAGCGCAGTGGTTTTGGTATTAGTGAGCGTTCAAATGGTATGAAATATGAAGGAGAATGGCTAAATAACAGGAGGCATGGATATGGATGTACCATGTTTCCAGATGGCACCAAAGAAGAGGGAAAATACAAAAATAATGTTTTAGTCCGTGGAATAAGAAAGCAACTTATACCAATACGAAACACAAAAACTAGAGAAAAGGTGGATAGAGCAATAGAGGGTGCACAGCGAGCAGCTGCCATGGCAAGAACCAAAGTGGAAATTGCAACTTCAAGGTATGTTATCACAAAGCATATTTGTTCATCACTGAATTTTCAGAAACAAGGTTGTGTTACAGTATGTGAGCCCTTATTGTTGATTCAAAAGTACAAGGCTGTAAATGTCTTTAGTGAATGAATACTTGCTCACTTTTCAGTTTCACATGTGTAACTCTGTTGACTTTAGCGGCATTACACATATGAAACGTAGAACCTTCCATTCATTTGAGCGAAGATGTTTGTATGTGTTCCATAATATACTGTGAAAGTAAATTTCCATTCTCATACATTCCTTCCTTCACTCGAGAGCTGCTGCATTATGCCTTTAAACCTGTTTGCAAAATAAAACTAGTGAGCAAATGAATGATTTGGAGGATGTGAGGCGAAGATTAATATTTTCCCATAAACATGCTCCAGTTACACTTACTGTGTTGATTTTTTGAGTGACATCTGAGACTCGCTGAAGTTTCATATTTGACATCAAGCATCTTAGGATGGCATCTGTTTATCTGAAAGACTGTGGTAGGAACAGTGTAAGAATAATGGTTGAGGCTGTTGTGCTTAGAGGCTGTTGATTTGATTGCCACAACAGTATGTGTTCAAAGAGTTCGGTATGAGAACTCTCTTTTTGAAGCATGCCTCCTGCAGTCTGAACTCATCTGGATCTTATGACTACCACTTTAAACCGTAGTGGTCATCTCTGCCCTTCCCTCCCCCCTCCTCAATCCTCTCAAGTGTTTGAGATTGGAGAAGTGTTAATGGATGTTAATAGTGGGGAAAAAAATGTCATTTTCACTTTGAACTCCTAACCAACAACTGAAGTTGTCTGAAATGGAATTGTTACAAATTAAAGCAGTATAGACAAATGTAATAGGTTTTGCTATTAAGTCTGGGAGCTCTTTAAGAAGCTGTTTAATTTTTAATGCCTTCCAGTAATTTTCTGTAGCAGTTTCTCTGTTGCTGTTTTTAGTTTGTTTCCTCAGGCAGGCTTTTCCTGAAATATGCTGTGGACCACAAAAGAGCCAGGAAACATGTATGAAAGAAAATCTTCATGCTGTTTTAGAAGGGGGATATCTCATTACACTTGGAGCTGGACAACTGATTCCTGATCTAGTGTGGTCACTAGTGTGACTATCCTTTTTCTGACAGGCGTAAAGAATACAGAATAGACTGAAAACTTTGTAAGTGGCAAAACTTGCATACATGGAGGGTTCTTAGTGAAAAGTAGCCAGGACACAAACATGAAGAATTTAGCATACTGTTAGGAAAGCCTTCTGAGCACTGGTCACCCAAGTAACTAGAGGGTAACATATATGCGATTACTTCTATAAATATATGTAAGGCATTACATGACAGCATAGCATATTAGCAAAGCACATCAGTAACAGCTAACTTTAGGGAATTACTGGGTTCCATTCATGTCCTGTCAGTGCATAGTAAGCCCTAGATGTGAAAAAGTTGAAGTTGTGGGATGTGTGGAGGGGGAGAGTTGCCACCATGAGTCCATATAAAGCTATTAAAAAGCTGTAGTCTGAGACCTTGTAAGTGAGGTTACAATGTGCAATGTCTTGCTTCCCCTTTAAGAAGCGATATGTCTCTGAAATGTTTGCTGTTCCTTCCCTTCGATTTTAGGTAAACGACAGAGTTCAAATTGCTTCTTTTGGAATAGTCCATGAAAGCAAGGTTTATTTCTTAAAAAGATGTTTTTGAAAGTGCAGCAACAGAAGGCATCAGTTGTAGTGCACCTGTAACCATAGGCTATTCCTTAGGTTTTTCAGTTGAGAATTTCTCTGAAACAGTCCCATGGACTGTATGAATAGCAAGATTGCAGATTCAGGTTTCCACTCGTTAGTCGCCTTTGCACTACAGTACTGACAGTGTGTCAGAGGCAGAGACCTGACTCCTAGTCAGGCAACATCAGGCATAAAGATCCTTCACTTCTGAGTGTTGCCCAGTAAGGATGACACAACACTTTCCATCCCTTGAGTGTTCAGAATTGCCTTTAGTATCAGCAGTGGGAACAAGTTCATGGCATTATGTGAACTAAGGGACTGTCATACTGGCAGTCAGGAGTACAAATTGAGAGCCAAATCATCTGGAATAGGCTCTAAAAGGGCATTGAGGAAGGAACTTCCACATCCAGCGGTTGCTAAATTCTAATCTGACTGGATTGATGCAGTTTCAGGATGAAAGTCATCCTGCTTCTGTCCCACTGAAACTTGAGGACCAGTACTGGTTTGTGAATGCTTTTTTACCAAACTAATATATTAATATGTCCTGGGTTTGCATTGGATAGAGTTAATTTCCTTCCTAGTAGCTGGTACAGTGCTGTGTTTTGGATGTAGTATGAGAATAATGTTGATAACACAACGATGTAGTGGTTGCTGATCAAGGTCTTTTCAGCTTCTCATTCGCTGCCGGTGAGAAGGCTGGAGGAGCACAAGAGGTTGGGGAGGGGACACAGCTGGGACACCTAACCCAAACTGGCCAAAGGGATATTCCATACCATATGATGCCATGCTCAGTATGAACTGGGGAACTAGGGGGAGTTGACCAGGGAGGGCTGATGGCCGCTTGGGCTGAGTTGGGCATCTTAAGTCAGTGGGTGGTGATTAATTGTATTGTCCATCACTTGTTTTTTTTTTTTTTTTTTTTGGGTTTTTTTTTTTTTTTTTTTTTTTTTTTTCTTTTTCATTTCACCTATTTTTT
>NDXB01016359.1:3859-14507 GCA_002631895.1 Agapornis roseicollis
AAAAAAAAAAAAAAAAAAAAAGAAAATCAGTGACAATTAAGTCTCTGTTCACTACTTTGCTATTATCCCCAATTATCAAGAGATGTCTCTAACAGACGATCACATCAGGGACTCCTGCTGCCTAGTACTACTGAGTTCCTACCTATCCAGACAGAACAATTTAGGAACTGTTCACATATAATCACCCAATTTGTATCTAATGGCTTATAAGTTTGCTGGGGACTTTAAAAAGTCTTCCACAGTTTTTATGGGGAAACAATACTTGAGAGAGAGAAGAGTCTGCAGGTAAAGGTTCAGAAAATACATGTCATTAACACAAAGTATTTTCCTTTAATTCCTCCTTCAAAATGCGACTCCTTCAGTCCTAAAGTCCCAAAGGTCAGCTTGTCTGGTAGTTCCTTCTCTAAACCATGTATATGTATGTATATGCATTATGCATATACATATATTTATATATATACATCAACACAGACAGATGTTGTGGCATCTGACCTCTTAAATGTGACTTTAAACTAAGGCTAAATACCAAGCAACATTTCAAAAATGACACACCACGTGTTCATAAACACCTTCAGTGCTTTCAGTAATCCTATCTGGTGTCTGAAGATTTGGCTCCAGTAAGGCTTTATAAGATTTCAGCAGTTATAACTTAATATGAGAAAAATGCTACTAATTGCTGCCTGCCTATGAATGTGTGTTAACTAAGCACTACATGTGTTATTACATCAGTAGTTTATTCTGCTGTGAAAATGTCTTATAATTCCCTCTCAAGGAATAAAAAGAAAAGAAAAAAACCAAAAGGGGAAGAGAAGAAAAGACCTATTTCTTTAAGTCCAGTGGGAGTAAACTGAGTAGAAGGGCAATCAAACTCCCAGTAGGAAATAGCAGTTACACCAATTTTGTGGTTGAAAGAAATGATTCTTTTTTTTTTTTTTCCCCAGTTTCATTTTAAAAACAATTTCTGTACTTTTACATTTTTTATTAGATATTAATATATAATTCAGTGTCTTGGAATAATCTGTAGCTATGAGATGGAGGTTGACCTTCAGACACTAAAGTAAGAACACCTGACTTTTGGTATTTCAGTGAAAACACTTAGCAGAGATGGCTACATTTACTTTGGAAATAATTGCTATAAAGCATAAAATACAACTTTTTATTTTTTTTTTTACCATATTGCATAACCTAAAAAGGGCAAAGGAGGCAGCCAGCATTTCAAACTGCCAGCAATTTCATTTAACTTCAACAAAACTTCCATTCTCTATAAAATTATAATGTCTAATGAGGAAACACACGCAAGCCCACAGACAGGCATTCTCTTCTTCACAAATACTAAAGCCGAAGATGGGTCATCAGAATTCAACAGCAAAGTAGCTTATTAACTCACCAGTCCAGGCCATTCTTCTGTGTAAGAGGAAGGTAACCTCTGTCCAACTAAAATTATACCTCTCTCACTGTACAGTTCTATGGAAGGTATTTTTCTTCATTTTACTTCCCAGAAGTGAAGTTTATAGCCCAGATTTTGATGTTTGATATTAGTCATATAATTTGTCTGCTGTAAAGCTGTTAATGGTAGCAGAATGATCTAATCCTTCAGATCTTGCAAACCTTGCTTTTTATGACATGCTGTTAGCACTGAATTCTGCAAAATTATTTCCTTTCATTTGTTTTAAGGATATTCAGACTGCTGCTGCATGTGACCACAGCTTTCATTTTATGGGAACCTAAAGCAATACTTTCTCATTGCTTTGTTTGTCTGGGTGAAACAGGCTGAACCACTGTCAGTAGCCACTCCTAGATCTCTGCTTCTGAAGGAAAACTTCCTTGTTTAGATTCATCACCTTCTGTGAGAAACACAGAATTTTCTTTCTATTGCACATGGATCTGTATGCATACATGTTTAATTGTGCCTGCTATTTAGTTCACTGAACAAAATTGAATTCACTGAATTCTTTCTAGATTTTGTGTGCTAGTTGGTCCTAACATGGGTAGTGATGTTCAGTGACCACATCTTCAACTCAGTCTTTAAATCATCAACAAAATGGAGCAAGCGCAATCCCAGCACAGATCTTTGCAAGCCACTGTTAGGTCACCTACATTTTGCAAAACAGCCTGTACTTTTAAACATTTGATGCCTAGCCAGAATTTAATTAGGGACAAAAAATGTACCTCTCTAGCGTAACATCAAGTCCCTTTCTCTTACAAATGTCATCAAAATCTCCAAAAAACCCGGATGATACATGCCAGATTTTTCTTCCCAATATTTTTAAGACTTCAGATAACTTCAAAGACAAGCTGAGGACTTTATGCAGAAACTGTGATGTGGTCAGGTTATGTAATTGTTTTTCTAAGTATATGTTTCTGTTCTGACTACCCTGAAATACTTTCCCCCTAGGTAGGATATTGTGCATTCACCTGCAACTCCCAAGGACACTCTTCACTACATTTTTGAAGTGATGCTCCCTGGTGATACTTTTACAGCAACCACGAAGAATTCCTATTTTAAGGAATATATTGCATGTGTTTGTCAGAAGCTTTCCGGTTTTGGAGCTGAGATTCCTCACGGCTTAAGATGAACACCATATGCTTCCAGCAGTTCACTAGAATTAAGATTTCCAAGTTGTTCCATGAATTCCCCCCTTGAGATTTCTCCCTTTCTTACCATCATGCTATGAAGTAAGGCTTCCCTTGGGTGAAATCTCCTTGGGATGAAAATTTCAACAGTGGACGTCTTTAGCCTAGTTAAACTGCTCCAGGCAATTACCCTTTTATCAGTAATGTCATCTGTCTTTAAATTTCCTTTTCCCATTGATCTCTATGTACCAAGAGGTTCACAGAAACAAGTGCAATCCTTCTGCCTCAGACACATATTAATATTTATTGTGTGGTAGCAGTATCATCCCTTTACTGTAATTAAGAAAAAGTCTTTATTCATGGGCTGTAGAAGTTAGAGTGGAATTTTTCTTCAGTCTTGGGGATAGAAAACATTTCACAACTGGAAAAACACATTGATACAGTTTGTACAGATACCTGAAATCTTAGAGTCTAAAAGAACCAAGGCCACTCATGATCAGCTGATTTAAGTCCCCTGAGCTGATTTCTGCTGTCTGAGCTTACTTCTGAATTCATGTTTGGGCTGGGATAACAAAGTTCAGAAAGATACCCAACAGGATTCTCCCTTCTATCCCACTTCTATCCCACCCAACAGGATTCTCCCTTCTATCTCCCACTTCTATCTAAAGTAGAGGGATAGCTTATAGCCATGTGGATATTATAGAAGATAAACTTGCCTTATGCACATCCTATAGCATAACAAAATGAAGAAAAGGCTGGAAGGGAAGAGGCAGAATCTGAAGAAATCTGGCACTGCAAAGAGAAGAACATAGCTGACCAGTGAACTTATATAAGAAAATCCTTTTGGCTAGAGAGACAAAAATGTTGGTGGCAATACCAGAAGAAAGGGAACTGAAGGAGGTTAATCAAAGCATGAACAAGGGCATGTGCAGTAGGCTAGGAAGGCAGAGACACGATTTGACCAGGTGGGTCTGCATGCAAGGTAGACAGCAACATGCACTGGCTAACCAACTTGACACAAAATATACTGTATCTTCTTCAAAGGTGAGAAAACTTTAGAGAAGGCTTTGACCCAGGAAAAAGAAATCTGGAGCCCTCTGGTTTATTTTCTCTCAGGGATATGAACATGGGCACTCATAAGCTCCAGTTTGCTCTATGAAACTCCCAAGTTTCTGAGCACTGCAGTTGTAGGAACCCATGAGCAAGACGTGCTGGTTATCAGGGAAGCTGTCTCCTTCTTTTTCCTTGAAAGTCAAGTCAGGGATCAGACCAATTATCTTTAATGACACGAAGCCTGCTGCTGAGTCCAGAAGCTCCCATAAATGACCTTGTAGGACTCAGATATGACAAGGTGCACTCTATTGGAGTCTTTGCAGATGCCCTGAGCACTGATCTATTCAGCCCCTGGGTTGCCGTATGTGTATGAGGCTACCTGTCTCCCCTTTCACATTTAACAACTCCAGTTTCTCCACACTCACTCCTTTTGATCCTTTTGCCTTCAGTACGGTGACTCATACACAATATTCAAAATGATTTTCAAAGCTACTGACTTAAATGAACAGTCTACAGCTTACCAAACTCTGACAGAGAAATTAGAGGCAAGCTGATAAAATCAAAGAGACATACCAAAGGTATAATGGAAACACAGAACCCTCTGTGTGGAAGTACTTTTGAATAAAGAACGCATTTTAGGAGAAAGACAAACTGCTCTCCTAACAGTGGATAGTCTTTTATACTCTTCAGCTTTTTCTTCAATACACCTTAATTAAAGCCACTTAGAGCAAACACAAAGCTTTCCTCTTCTTTGAACACCAATGGGACAAAACTACAGGCAGCTCTGAATTCCATTCACATGTGGCACTGGCAGAGTCATGCACTTCCCAGAAAGCCCTATTAATACTCGTGCAGCACATGTCACTAAGGATATTAATGGGTTCTAAATATCAGCATTTAATTCAGCCTCATAATACCGTCTAAGCCCAAGATTAGATGGCTCCTATAAAGTCCACATCACTATTTGACTCCAGATCCCCAGAACAGCTTTCAGAGATGTCAAGCAATTGCAAAGTTGGAACAGGTGATTTTAGAGCTGGTGTTCTGAGAGCTAAATGACACAGAAAAACAGGTCATACGCTCCTGGAGGCTGGTGCTGAAATAAAGAGATGCCTTGGTTGGGGGGTTTTGGCTTCTGTTTTTGTTTTTTTTTTTAGCTTATGGTGGAAAGCAAAATAAAAGGCAGGTTCATGAAGTCCCTAGCAGAGGAAGATAATCTTGCGCCCTTCTCTCTGTGTAGTGCATAACATGTTCTGCTTCTTACCCACACCCACAGCCTGGGGGCCAAGGCAGTTGTTTTGGCTATATGCCACTAAAATGAGATTGTTCCAAAGTGACCTGCCAGAGGACAAAATTACAGTCTATAGAAGCCAAGGGTAAGGATCTTGGTTTCAGATTAAACCACAAGACCATTTTTCTTTTCTACATGTGATTGTACCTTATATGAAGATGTCTCATCTCGGAGACACTACACTCATTCAAGGCGGTAGTTTTTCAGCTGAGATGGTGCTAAATGCTCTTTAAGCAACAGGGTTTCAATTAAAGTAGTGACAGAGGTTTTGGCTCTTGGAGCAGCATCATGTCAGTAAGTCCAAGGGCTCCAGATGTTTATCCAAAGAAATCTCATAGCAACAGACTCTCTGACACAGATCCTCTGTGCTGCAGTATGCTTCTGCGGTTGTCATCATGACCTTCTTATTGCTGCCACTCCTATCCACTCTAGTCTCTAGAGGTTTACAGCTTTGGCTGACTTAGCCTCTTCTCAGTACTTCTGAGACTTCATCATAGCTCCTTCAGTATTGCTGCTGTCCTGTTCCAAGGCTCTGGCACGGAGCCCATTTCAGGTAATAAGCCACCTACTTTATGAATAATCTCAACGCCTCACTATAAGCTTCCTGGGGACTGGAGGCTTTCAACTAGAAAACTGGGCTGCTAGAAATTTTCACCACCTCAAAATACCCTTTTCTCACTGGAAAATGGTACTAATCAACTGCCACTTAGATGCAAGGATGCTCCCTTGCTCTGGCTTATGTAGTTCCTTACACCCCTGACTACTCTTGAACAGGTCAAAGCCGACAGAGAAGGCCTACATCAACTCTAACATCAGAGTTCTCAAAGCCAAAGGGACTTTTGGCCATCTATTATATAGGTGAGAGGCTGGAGTAAGCAAGGAAATGTTTTCTACATTTCTTTTGAACGATTTAACAACCCAGTAATATTCACATCTAAAATTCCAGTTTATGCCCATTTCCGCATAAAACTGTCTTACTTCTAACAAGCGGGTGTCTGACCTCTCACTTGGAAAACAAATGCTTCCTATTGTTCCTTGTAAACATTGCCAATATCCCTTGGCACAGCTTTGAAACATTCCCACCTATCCTATCACTGGATACCAGGGAGAGAAGATCAGCACCTCTCTCTCCACTTTCCCTCCTCAGGAATCTGTAGAGAGCAAAGAAGTATACCTTTCATATTAGGTGCAAGCTAACATGAATGGGAGCTGGAGCAACTTGCTATAAGTGTCTGAGTAATTATTTTGAAGCATACCATTTATTCTTGCAGTTTAGTCTCACATTTTGTTTTCAGGGTGGGTGGCCTCTTGTAGAAATAAGCAGTTCATTTTCCCTAAGTGGGCCAGTTTTGCAATCCCATGATTTCCTACTGTTGCTCATGCACCAGTGGCTTTTCCACCTGATTGCCCAGTGAGACCTCAGAAGTGCAAATGTATCATTCAGACCAGAAAGTGTAACTTCCAGTAAGTGATTCATCCTTTGAGCAAACATTTGGGTGAGGATTGGGAATCAAACTTGCAGCAGCTACAGTAACAAATGCCATGTCCTTGGGCACTGTTGATGTGGTACTGTGTTTCTTTTACAATCCCACAATGTACTTATCTTTCCAAATAAGACATTTTTGGGGCAGTTTTTTACACTCACTTTCACTGAAAGCTCTTCTGGCTCAAACAGGTACTAAACTTATCGTAGGGAGTGGGAAGGGGGATAAGGAGAAGGAATCAACCCATTGAGCATGTCTTGTATCTTTCTCATCTTGAACTAGACATTGCGCATGCCATCTAGTGAGCCTGCAACAAGACTCTTCAGAGTCTTCTGCTCTCCAGAGCGTTTCCGCTGAGTTTCACAGAACTATGAAGCAACCATGTAGACAGGAGGGAAGCAAATCACTGACCCCAAAGCCTCCTTGCCAGCAATTATCACAGAGCAAATGGGCACAGTAATTTTGTCTGCAAGCTCTCCCATAGCTGTTCCTAGCAGTCTTTTTCAAATAACAAGGAAATTGCTTCTCAGCCACAAAGTGTTCTGCTCCCTCTCTCAGTTTTCCATGCAGCCCCAGGAGGGTGCTGGATATCACAGCTGATATTAATGGGGTGACACAGTGTTAGAGATCAGTTAATGGACAGAATACATGAGATGCACAGGTAGCACATTCTAGGTAATAAAAAAGGCACAGCGTGGGCCCTAATTTGGATATGCTTGCAGAAGAATCAGCTGATGCCTGAGTATAAAAATCTTAAAATGCCCCATACCATTGATTAACAACTGCAGAGGAATAGCTAAGATATGCAAACATCAACTAAAACCAGCACAGCTCCTCTGAAGGAGGGTACCTACTTTTCTGCTGTTCCACTGGAAGCTTAAAATAATCTCTAAAAAGACCATATTATAAACCCCAAAATCATACCATCATCCAGCAAAACAAACACCTGAAGGACAAAAAGCTAAAACTGACAACTGAGGCTTGGTACTTCAGCAATGACAAATGCTGTCAACTCCTACCTGACTTCTCATGAACTGTGGTGTTGCAGGGCAGAAATGAGGGGCTCAGGAAGACCAGTCGAATAGAACAAATGCCGTGCTGAACTTCCAGGGAAGCTGGTGGGATATGCTGATGAGAATGAGATGGGCTGTCAGCCTTCTGCACAAGCTGAAGGAAAGGAGTGCAAGTGTCAGAAAAGAACCTATTTCTTCTCTAACTTGCTTTAATACACAAAGTCTTTGAATCCAGGACATCTTCGTAGGGAATAGAGAGGTACAGTTAACATCTCCAAGGACACTTCAGGTTATTATTTCTTTTTGCAGTTAGCTGTTAACCATAAAACTGAACTAGTTAAAATAAAGGGATGTGTTAAAAATTTTGGATAATAATGTAAACGCAATATTTTTAAAAAAAGCTTGTTTGGAAAGAGATTGAATGATCTCATTAATTTCCCAGTTGCCCTGCAAACTGTATTCTCAGCTCCTCTTAACTCACCCACACCACGTACCTATCCAAACACAGGAGAGACATATCAGTTCCCCACCACACTTGGTAAAAAGACAGTATTTTCATGTTTACTCTTAAAGAATATCTCTTTCCAGGCCACAGTTTCCTGCAAGCTATGCTAATTTCTCCACGCTTCTTAAAATATGCTAGAAATACGACCGTTTTATCTTAACTACTGTCTCGGTTGGAGTCACCAAGCTGCTATCTTCTTGATTCTGTTGCCTCTGCAAAGAAAAAAACAAGTAAAAATGTACTTCATTGATTATCCACCACGAACCAGATGATACGTGCGTCTACCTCTTGCACAAAGAGAGAGTTAGCAGACACAGTATTCGGAAAGTATTACTTCACCAGAACTGGAGTGGTGAGGCAGAATGACAGTAATACACAGGCCTGTGCCTACACTCCTGGGATTGTACTGAATTTGCTGGAATATGAAGAAAGTTAAGATCACTGTGTGGAACAAGTTGACTCAGTCCATATTACTGTGAACAACAGGAACATTTGAGTAAATGCTTTTTTAAAGTTATATGAAATTTCAGATTTACCTCAATATGGCTTCATGAAAACTGAAACTTATATAGCAAGAATAATCTGAAAAGCTTACTTTCTTCCTTTGACATGAAGAACGCTTAAAGGCTACATAATAGCCTGAGACTTCTTTTAGATGTGACTCTATTTCTGACCTTACCCAATATGTACTATTTCTTTGCTATGTCAAACTATCACCTCTACTGTGCAAAGCCTTATTAATGTTGTTTCTGTCTGTGAGTTTTATACTGTTTCCCAAAATGGCTGAAACAAGTATTTTTTGTTGTGATGGACATCAAAATCAATGTGCCTCATCACTTCTAGAGGTTTGCTGGCAAGGAATGTTTGGTCCTCAGCTGTCATGAAATTCCTCCTAGCTTTTGTGATCCACTCCATCCATTCCCAGCAGTGGGAAGTTGTTCCAGGAGCACATTCATTCTTTGATGTAGCTGAGGCTTGGCTGTTTTGAAAGGCTTGGCTTCTCTTTCTTTTCTCCCTCCCTCCCTCCCTCTTCATTCCCAAGTTTAAACTGAAAACATAAACCCATGGGGGCAAAAAAAATCCCCAACTCCAACATCCCACAGACTCCTACTCCCAGGTTCTTCAAATTACAAATGCACACAACTCTGTTTTTAAGATCCAGGTTGTAACTGATACTATTCAGATCATACAAGTTCATCCAGAGCTGCAGGGCCTTACCACACTCCCTGCTCACAAAGCTGACAGGTAAATGAAAAATGAGGATGCTCTCTAGTGTGGATTTTTTTCATACTTATTTTATATGTTTGTTAGTGATACTTAGTGAAAGGTGGTCCTTACATTATTTTGTTGACTATCTCAGAATGCTGTGTGCATCTTTGTTACTCAAGAACCATCTCCAAACCTTTCATGTATCTGCCTTACAGCCTGCTTTCCTGAGGAAAAGTGTTTCTTCAGTCACACTGTTTGTAAGCCTCTTTCTCCTAATAACTTTTTTAGCCCACTGGGCAATATCAGTCAGATCACAAAGACAGGTGAGTTCCCAAAGATGAGAAAATTTTGCAAGTTCTGTGAAACTCAGAGGTATTTGTGTCCCTAATAATTATAAGACTGGCAAAATTCAGCACTTTACAGGATTAACCAACATACACATATTCATACAATAAGACATGTAGGGAACCTGGGGGAGTGTAGGGAACATGGGGAAGAACTACTGTTTGTATGTGCACCTGCATGGAAGGTCTGTAGAAAAAGAGAGATTAACAGGAAAGATGGAAAAAAAGATGTATTGTGGAAAGTAGCATTCAGCACTCTGGAAGGTTACAGGCTTTCAGCAGTGAGAGATGGCCCTGAAGCCCCTAGGTGAGCAGGGGTTATTCTGGAGGGCAGATGGTTATATGGTACTTGGAACACAAATCTACAGGTCTTCAAGCTTTGTGGAGATCGATTTTATGAGGTCACAGAAACCTGTTCATGCTCCTCATGTTATTGCTATTTCTGACATGCTCCTGTCATAAGAGCATAGCTGAGTGGTATTAAGTGACCAAAAATGTGAGTTGTGCTCTCTGTAGTGTTACATCCTGTGCATTTCTGTCACAGGCCAATGACTTTGCCAGCTGGTGTCTTTGCGGCTTGAACAGACATCCATCCTGGATGAACATCCTGCTGGGTAACTGTCCCCTAGTGCCAGGGGCACACGTGAGAACTTCTCACTTTATTTCCTGATGGGTCTGAAGCAAAGCAATAGATTAAACCCACTGGAAGGAAAGGCTTCCTTAAGCTGAAGAGCTGCAAAAGTGCAAAACTGGTGTGAAACCCTGCAAAAGCAGCATGGTGAGTCAACTCACTTTGACCAAATATCACTGACTGCAAAAGATCCTTTGCTCTAAAGGGGCCCAGGAAATGGGTGTTTTCTGATACCTTTGTGTTGTCACCCTAGTACACACTGTGTGCTGTTTTCAGGCCACCTAAAATTCTACAAATGCACCAGATCCATTTTCCCACCTATTAATAGTGCAATTCTTTCCTGCCAGTCAGAGGAATTTATGTTTAGTTTGGTATAGAGTGAAATGTAAATCATTTTCACTATTATGCTGTCACTGAAGTTGATTTAAACTATTACAGAATGATAAATTAGAGGTTTGGTTTTTTTTTTTTTTTTTTTTTTTTTTTTTTTTTTTTTTTTTTTTTTTTTTTTTTTTTTTTTTTTTTTTTATTTTTTTTTTCATAC
>NDXB01016359.1:14630-35881 GCA_002631895.1 Agapornis roseicollis
TTTGTTTTTTTGTTTTTTTTTTTGTTGTTTTTTTCCCTTGGATGGCATTTGCATCAAATACTCTTGCCAGAGCTAATTTAAGGAATCCACAAATTTCAAAGCAAGGCTTGCCAAAACAGATTTTTCTTTCTAATAATTTGCTCACTGGAGCATTTCTCCCTTCAGTATTATCAGGATAATTACTATGACCTGGATTTCATAGAAGGAAGGTTTGTGAGAAAAGGTAGTATCTTACTATACAGTGATATGGCTGAAGATGTGATTTCAAAGGTAACCCTGATTTGACACCCAATTTCACAATGCTGCTTCTGCAGTCTTAGGGGAAACCCCCTGCCACGAAAGGCAGGGATAAGGGACAGATGCATAATTCTCTTATAGAGCCAGAAAAACTTTTAATCCCCACCATGGTGGATACCAATGCCTGAACAGGTTTTTCTTTTTCTGACAGAGGGAAACAGCTGGGGCCTACACAGAGTTTTGGGTCTTCCTCTCAGTCATGTTCTCAGTCAGCTTATTTGTACTTCAAATCCCCTTTAAAAGAGCCACAAAATCACAAAACACCCCTCCTTCCAGTAGCTTGGTACAGACCTGCAAGCTAGCAGCACTAGTAGTGCTCTGTCATACCAGCTTTTTTTATCCTAACTGCCCACTAACTACAGAAATCCATGAAAGAAGCAGCTCATGAGCCAGCCATGTTTGATGATCCATCCACATGGTGGCTTGTCTCTTTGGCCCAATGTACTGTAAACCTACTGCTTTCACATTCTGGACCCTGTTGTTGTTGACTCAAGCGCTACAGTACTGCATCTCCCACTTGTTAGCCTGTGGTTCCTTAACGAGCAAGTAATTTTGTCACATTAACAACATTTTTACAGCATATGCAGCTTGTAAAAACACTAGCATTGAGGAAAACTGCGTTCTAGGAACTCAATGCTTTCAACAGAAAACAAGCTCTGCGGGTTTAATAGAAAGATTTGCAGTACATTATCTAAAGACTTCTAATTGTAAACTAAGCTGAGGCATGAATCAAAACTGCAAGCTATAATTTTCAGTAATGGTGTAAAATGCATTAGGCTTTTAAACAAAGTTTAGCTACTGCAGCAAGGTAGGAAATGAGATTTCCTTACCAGATTTAACGTATGCTCTTCAATTATGGTTGAGTATTAACAATTCAGCTTCTGACCCTTGCTATAAATGTACATGTCTGTAGCTTCATTAAGTCCAGATTTGTCTGAATCAAAAGGGATAGGTCCACTCATGCTCCTATTTCAACCAACAGGGAAAAATGCAGACTTGCTTCCATCTTGTTGAATTTAAACCTTGAATTCTGTGGAAAGACAGAAAGAAACATTACTTCAGTGGGTCAAAGGGATTTTTATGCTTCTGTAAAACTTGAGCAATGTGTTTTTATAGCAAGAGGAAAACCATCATCTTTGGGATAATCTGTCTGGATCCACTGCAAGACCTATGTTTTTAATCCTACCTAGTGAATTCTAAGCTAGACAAGTTTTTTCTCATCAGGCATCTGCACACTTCCTTGCTCAGAAAGCCTCATCAGTTTTTGATTCTGCACCCAGCTTTTTTATGGCAGATGCACTCCTCTGCCATATGATTTACTGAACTTGATTTGCTACTGATGATGATCAAGACTCAGTCAAAATGCTAAAGGAACATATTCACTGCATTGTGGATTTGGAGTGAATTTCCCTTTTCTCTTCCACCGGGTTGTGTGTATAATTTTAGGAAAAAGTTTCAGTGACATTAAAGTTCATATTTAGACTCAGCTGAGTCTCTTTCAGAGGGAATTTCTTTTTCTTCCTTTTCTAAGCTATTCCTTCCCTCTAGCAACAGCAGCTATTTATTTGTGAGTTACTTTAAATCTCTTCCATTTTATAAGGCACTTCACTTTTGACAGCACTGGAAAAAACGCAGCTTTGCCTTCTATATTTAGTAGAAGAAGAAAAAAACACCAGATTGTTTGTTGGTCTCTCTGCTTCTATTCTTCTGTTCCAAACTATTCTCCGTAAGTTCCTGTCTATCGCCTTTTGTAAATAACATCTGCTTTTCAAACTCCCTGTCTGCTAATTAGTCTGAGTCATTTGTAAGAGTACAGTACTTATTTGGAAATGTACAAATCAAATGCTAATGGGTAGTAACATGAATTTCCCACTCACTCAGCATTTACATCAATTTCCACATTATAACTATGTAAAAAGCCCAAACAAAACAAAAGAAAACAAAAGCAAACAACCAATCAAGAAAAACCCCAAACAATCCCACAAAACACCAAACCTAGAAGATTTCCTGGAGGAAAATATCTGTTTCAAAATTATGCATTTGGGTTGATACTGCCACATACTTTCAGTCTTGAGAGAGATTCTTCCAGTGATATTAATTTATGAATTGTCCCTCTTATCTCTTTTCTAACACATCAACTGGTTTGGGGATATCTCCCCTCTGCTGTGGAAAGCTTCAGCCCACATCCTTTCTTTCTCAAGGGACTGTCTCAATTCCAGGCTACCAAGTAACCCCCACTCAATTGCTTTCTGTCTCCATGACTATTAAGAAATTTCATACAAAATAAAATAGTGCAGACCAGCTCCCTCAATCGACATTGGAGGAAGGAAGACCTGAAGTACTTACTTCCTGATTATTAAGGACTTGCTATTAAGAGACTAATATAAATCTACTTTGCCGGTGGCAAAATATGGCTTTGAATCAAAAATGTCTGCTTTCACGAGGTAAGCTTCCTAAACTCCAGGATCTTGGTAATAAGATCTGATAAATCCAGTCCTAATGGTCTTTCATATGTAAATTCCTTAGCTGAAGGACAAAACAGAAAAATTAACAGAGTACTTTGATTAAAGCCTAAGTTAAGCTCTCAAGAACCAGCTGGAAACAGAACCATGAGCCAGAGCCATGTCAGAAGGGATTCTTGGATATATGTTTTTTTAACATGTTTTATGAATGATCTGTAGAAAAATGCAAGTGCTATCCATGGAAAAAGAAAACCCAAACAAACCCCAAAATATGGCTGTATGCCACTTGTTAAAAGCCACCAAATCATTTCCAGAACAGCCAGCTACTGGATTCCCATCTTTCTGGAACCTTAGGGAGACAATCAGTATTATAGGAAAATCCTTGAAAGCTGGAACTGACATGAAACACTCCAGTTCTGGTCCCTCTGAATCTCATCCTTCTGGCTTACAGTTGTATTGCTCAAGAGGCACATAAGCAATGGTGTCAGACACGTACAGAAGCCAGCAGTAGACAAGGCACCTGAAAAATAGCTCAGCTGCTGACACCTTGACTAGCCAGGCCCTCTAACAGGTAATTTTACTGCTAGGGTGATCCCTTGACACCAAAGCAAAAGAATGGTTGTAAGAGTTCAGAAGAAGAGTCCTTTTAACCCAGCATCCTAACCCTCATGCTTCTGGCCATGAGTGGTCACCAAGGGAAGAAAAAGAACAGGGTATACATACATCTATTCTCCTTTTCCTGAGTGTTTTCCTGACTTTCAGCTCTTACTGGTTCAGTCAATTTCCTGAACATAATATGGTCTGTCTACTATTTAAACCCCAAAAGGCTTAAAGTGGAATATTATTCCAACTATTCACCAAGCTTACCTGAAACATGCAGAAACTGCGCATTTACAACAACCTTCACCAAAGTCTATGAATCACTTCCCTGTGCAATGTGCAATTCCCAGTGCAATGCAAACACGTCAAAGCCACCTTTGAATCCACTAGTGTAGGTGCTGATGGAAGTTCAGCCACAGCCTGTGCTGACCATCTGATTATTTGCAGACCTTCCCCAGTGAGTTTTGTAGCTCCCTTGAAGCTCTGTGGTGCAGCAGTGACACTGCTTCCAGATCACTGCTCAGGTCTGTGGGCACTGCTCTACAAGTATACTGACTGCAAATACAGTTGTCTACAACAGCTTACTCCTACCTAAAACCAGTAAAGAATCACAGATTTCCCACTGGAGAGTGCTGTCTTTAGTGGTGGAAGTCCCACAGTGATATAACAAGGAGCAAGACTGGCCTTCTAACACCATTGTCTTGACGCACCTAATGAGTAAAGACAAAGACCTAAATTCCCTTCTTGTCCTCCCCAGCTACTGGTGGTACATATGAGAGCAAAGTTTGACACTGAATTAGAAACCATCCAACTGCAGAGTAGCAGTCTGCTGTTTCTTATGGGTCCTTCTCAGTCAATACAGCTTGAGCTTGGATCATCTCCTTGCTCACGAAAGTTTCTAGCTGAGTCACTTACCAATTTCACTCAAACTGTGCTATTTCCATCTCTGTTTCTCATGCTTATGGTAATATGGTTACTACTTAGTGTTCATACAAAGTTTGGAAGATAGAAATTGCTGTCTAGCTGCTTAATGTTGTAATCTATACAGTTCCTAAAATCTCCAAGACAAGAAATACACGTACAAGGTGAGAGCTTGCAATGCCTGTCTTTCAGTACACTAGACTGAGGGGCAGTTACACAGGGTCAAGTTAACAGGGTTGTTAACTAACAGAGTCAAAGACAGGGCCGCATCCCATACCTACTGCTACTTTATGGCTACGTAGGCAGTCCGTTAATGAAAGCCAGGCTGCTGAAAAGGCTGCTTAGAGCCCCAGCACCATTCTGCCTTGCAGTGGCTGCAGGCAGGAGAGCAGCTCCCATTGTCTCCACGGCAGGCTCCACACCTCTGGTACCTGAGCCAGCTCTGTTTGGCACATGGAACGTACATTTATGCTGCCATAGAAATGATTCATAGGAACACACACCTTATTAGTTCAAGAAAGAATGAAGGATTTCTGTTTGCTGTGGTCTATTAAGTAATAGTAATGGACCTCAATTACTTGAAAGACCTTTAATTAATTTCTATATTGGCAATACTTGAGTGAAGAGGTCAGTCAAGAGCCTAACTCCTGTTCCCTCAGTGCTGCTCAGCCTTTTAGTACCAATTTCCATCAGCCAGGCAGTGCTGCAGGAGTCAAAAAACTAGAGAAAAAAGAAATCTAAAATAGCTATTTTCATTACCACCTCCTCCTCCCTCACTAGTTGACAAGAGATACTGTAATGCAGAAGACCAATGAAGGGGAAAAAAAGTGCTTTTGCTGTCTGAAAAGATACCTTTCTTGCTCTGACATAATCCTCCTGATCTATTTAAATTGCTTCCCTCCTTAGCCTCCCTCTCCATTTTGGCTGCTCATTTATTTTGACTTCCCTTCTGAAGCATTCTCCTGCTCTGGTGCTGACTGAAGAGTTCTAGGTACTCATGAGTGAGATATTTCCTGATATTCCTGTGCCTAAAACCAACTTTTCCTCTAGTTTTCTGAAAAATCTCATCTGTTGTCAGCTGCCAAGCTTGGTCTACAAGGCAAGCTGAATGCTAAAACTCTTTGTATGTGCTTTTTATTACAGAAGCATACATCAATCCAGGAATGACAAGTGAAGCAGTTTCAACTGGCACATTTTCATTCTACTTTACTGAAGTGCTTACATCCTGCTTCTAAGTAGTTATTACTCTATATGGGGTATGTCTATAATATACACTTACAGTGTAAGAACCAGGGCTATAATTTTTAAACAGCGGTTGAAATCCTTGGTCACTGGTATGGTTTTGGCAACACACTGGCTTTCATTTTTCATATTGCTAACTCTGAGTTTAAAGCTTTCCATTTTAAAAACTGTTTTCTCCTGATTTCAATGGTAACATCTTAGATGTCTTCTGCACCACCTAAACTGAAGCATGAAATCTCTTCAAGATCCAGGAAATCTGTCCAGATGCACAATGCAATAATGAGACCTAAACCCTGCTCATCTAATAGGGATAGGCTGAGAGTTACAGTAAGTCCAGACTCCCCCATTCCTAACTGAAGCTTTGACTACATCGAAGGTCTGATACCTGCTGTCAAAAAATGTTCTTTGAAGGACAACTCAGGAACGTGGCAGCAATAAATAGCTAAACTTTCCAGCTTAAGGCTGTCACTATGAGGTTCCCAAGCCTACACTGACCTCATAAGATACAGACTAGCAACCTCATGGCTTCCAACAGGTTGTTTGGTTAGAACAGGCTTCGATTTTGCAAATACCTCTTACAATGAGCCCAGCTCAGGCCAAAGACCCCAACTTGTAAGCAACCTCAAGGAACACAAGCCTTGCTGGGCACAAAACACAAACACCAATTTGATCAGCAGTTCAGGAGATGTAACCACCTTTCTTTTCCATACCCCAGTTGATTCCTTAGTATCACTATCTTCTCTTTCAGTCATCTTAGCCTCACCTCCTGCATCCTTGCCTCACAAAAGCAATGCAGTGAAAAAAATTAACCTAAACCAATGAGCTACATAATAAACTCTTGAGTAGTGCACGTGAATACGTCAAAGCTGGGCATCTCATTAGGATTCTGCAACAGACCCTGTGCAACCATTGCAGTGGAGCGAAGTTGGATGTTGGAGAAAATCACAGACTTGCACAGGGTCCAACCCAGCAATTCTCACACCTCAACAAAAACACTTCTCAGATGAGCAGGATAGGGGCAATGTTACAGAACAGCTTAGGAATTGATATATAATGTGGTAGAGTGATTTGTTTGTTTGTTTTTAAACTTTTAATTTGCTTTTATGAATAGCTTTATTGTAAGGTCTAAATTTAGCTTACTTTACAAGTGGCATATCTTGCTGGCTTAAAATGTTTGGTTTATTATATTCAAAAGCTTTATATATTAAGGAGAAAAAAGGGAAAACTTCATATCTCTTCTGGCCAAGTCTGAAGATTGGGGTTTTTTTTAAGTCAGTACAATAAAGAGCTTGACTGTGAAGACAGAATTTAAGGAAAATAACCTCTGAAAAGATTTTCTATGGCAGAATAAAGAACAAGAATAATCTGTTTCTTCTCAGTTATTCTTAATGGGGTGCCTGTTGAGTCAGTGTATTTAGAAGTCCTTCTAGGTTATGGCAGCTTGACTACTTTCATGTTTTGATCCTGTTTTGATTTGGCTTTCTTTAGATATAAATGCTATAAACTTGAAAGCCAACCTGAGGTCAAACTCTGATGACAGCAGTATATACATTATGAAAGAATAATGAAGTCAGGTGTTACAACTCTGTGAGACATAAACTGAAGGTTTAGATGGTCACGCTCCTGCTCCTTGTGCCTCCTTGAAGGCTAAAAACAGGCCAAGACCTTGCAAACCAGAAGTCATGGCTCTGAACCAAGAGCTGATAAAAACACAGTGTGGAAAGAATAAAAATCTATTACCCCTACTAAAAAGCTCAATAAGGAGCTGCAACTCAAAGAACCAAAACCACTGCTTTTGGAATGACAAAACGTAATAAAATTCAACAGGAGGGAAGATCTTAAAACAAAGTAAATAGTCATTTCTTGCCCTGCAAATATCAGAAAGGAAATCAGATCCATTCATTTGAAAGCAACTACTGCTGTAAAGGAGCTGGGATTTTGCCTGTTGGTCTGGGGTTTTTTTTGAAAGCCCAAGCCACGCTGATCAATCCCAGCTATGATACAGAAAAAAAATTATATGAAACTCTTTCCATGTGGTTCTCTCTATAAACAGCAATATTTTTGAAACAAATTTTGTATAAGGAATTCCAGAGAGTAAGCAGAACAGTCTGCAGTTAGTTTCTAAAAAAGCACTTACCAGAATTATTTAAAACATATGGAAGGAAGAGCCGGTCTCTTGCTTAAACAAGATTCTTGCATCTGAGATTCAGTTTTATGCCTCGAGTGGTTCTTGGTAGATTTTCAAATAATTTTATTTTGCCTGTTTCACCATTTCTGAGTTACAGATCCCTGGAACATATTTTTTTCTTCAAGACTAGCCATAACTGGAGCAGGCAATGTAAAATCCCCAGTTCTGAGATGTTTCAGGAAGTGGAGAGTTCAAAACAAAGTTTTAATGGCCTAAAGGGTACATTTATAGTTTGGCTGTTACATAAAGTACTGTCAGAATTTGATTATTATTCTTATTTGTTCAGACAAAATTTGTAGCTGATATTAAACTTCAATTGAGATAAATAAGCTTAGCTGACATCAGCAATATTTAAAAGTGTGCTTAATGCCTCTTACATGTACTCACAAGTTCTCCCTGATAAGACTTTCAGAACTTTGCATGCATATTCTACAGTCAAAAGAACAAATCCGTATGTCAATTATTCAATGACCTTAAGTCACAGGCCTTAAGTGTGGAAAGGTTTGAGCCCTTCCTGCTTCAGGAATTAAACACATAACCAAGGTAGCCAGCAGGTTTATGCAATATTTATGTTATTTAAATTCACCAGAATATACAATTTCTTTAAAGTCTACCCATTTCCTTGTGCTCAAAGCCCAAGAGCAAACAGGTTTGCCTCCCTCATGCTTGTGTGCACAGTTCAGAAGACCACTGTGCAAGACAGAAACTCTCAAAGCAGGCTCTGTGAACCAAGTGGAGACAGATTCCCCAGGCTGGCTAGCTGGTTCTGCTCTTTTTCTCTGGCTGCTGCCCGTGAATTGAAAGATCAGAGAGTCTTTCATAATGCTATTCCAGGTAGACCATTGCTGTAATTGCCATCAGGGAAATGTTGTAATGTCACGTGGGAGGGGATATAAATAATCTTGAATGGGTTGTGAAGTATCCAGGAGACAATTTGTCTATTAAGACATGAGCTGTGCTGTGAGCCACACGTAAGCTAATCTTGTTTGGTGGCTTGTGACCGTTAAAGATTTTTTCTTACTCTTAAAAGTAATGCTATCACTAAGAATAGACTATGTTAACTCTTTTTTATGTCAGGCTGTATAATAACTCATCTGCTTATACCAAAGGCAAACACTTCAGTGTGCTGGGCAACCTGCCCCATTTCACATTGAAAAGCTCAAGATCTATATACAGCCTGAGGCCTGTGAATGGCAGTGTTTAAGATTTAGCGCATTTCAAAAGATTGCTTTCTTCTATTTGTCTTCTTACCTAGAAACATCCTTCAAGTTTATATTCAAGCAGCCTATACCTGATACAGATTTTACTAGTATTACTATGCAACCATAAGGATCAACCGAGACAATCTGAGCACTACATTGGCTTGAGACTTGTGAGGTACATTACTTTTGACATCAGTGAAGACCAAAGGTGTCTTCAACCACTGCAAAGAGCCTCTCAAGAGCAGCTGAGCATTAGAAGGGCCCATACTCATTGTGTCAGGGCTCTGCATACCAGTATAGAGAGTACAGGAAGTAGGAAAGACTTGGGAAGATCCCAGTAAGGGTCTAGAAGTGCAGCAGCCTAGGAGGCACTGAAATAACCAGCAGCAAGTTGTCACAGACTGCACTAACTCAGAATCACAGGAAAAAGATGAGCAGGAGACCAATGTATAATAAAGTTCTTACAGTGCTCTGAAGGGAAGTCAGAGGGAATACAGAAGGACTCAAAACCAGGTTGAGCCTCCTTGTACAAGTTTTGCAGGGTCACAAGTCTGTCCCTCACACCTGAACCAAAGACTAAGCCAAGATGTACAGCTTCCCTTCCTCTTTTTCTACCCTGGTCCAGGAACCAAAGGTAAGCACTGTTTTCTCCTATCACTATATTAAGAAACATAGTAGGCAGAAAGGAAAAACAACCTCAGCTGCAAAATCCTCTCCTTAGTCATAGGTATGAGAAAATGCTTCACTGTGGACAGGAAAAGTGAACACCCATTCTCCACCCTTTCACGTCCCCCTGGGAGACTGGGTTCACTTAATGGAAATATCAGGGGAGTGTCTTCTTAGGGTTTAAGTAGCAAGTTATTACAGGGAATTAGGGGAAAAAACCAAACAAACCCACAGATTGCACAACTTTTCTCACTGCTTGTATTGGTTTAACTCTTGGTTACAAAATCTATGCGCTCCATAGCACTAAGGAGATACGCAGTGTATCCAGTACCCTGAAGTCCTAATTATCAACACTGTATGTTCCCAGTATCTCTGTATTTGTACATAAAATCAAATTAGCAATATACACCAGGCCAAATTCTTCCCTTGCTCACACTGGTGCAGCGGTTCCTGTCTTAGAAGTAACGCATAGGATGCACATTCATTTTTTGCTCTGCCTTCATATAAAGTTTTACATCTTTTTTAAGTACACATTTTATTATTAGGTCTTTTATTTCCATCTGCTCATACTGACTCACAAACAAAAAAATCTCTCTTTAGGGCATTCTATAAACAAACTAATGAGACGAATGCAAATTATAGTTGGCATTCCTTTTACTACAGCCTTCTCAATGCACAAGTCTGTATGTGCAGAAGGGACAGGCAGAGTTATGTTTCCAAATTGGAGCTGAACATTTTGTTGATTTAAACAAAATACTCACTTTTCTTCCAAGAGATGCACAATGAAAATTTGCTTGTTACTTTGAGTGTACCCACATGCACAGTTTTTTTTTCTTTTAGATTAAAAACTTACTGACAAGTGGTAGACCTTTGGTGGTATTAAGTGGCTTTCTCCACAGCAGCTTCTCAGGGTCAGCCTTAATTGTATTCTGAGCCAGGTATATGCTGCTGACAATTGCTGATCTACAGTACCTAGCTGTATGGGTAAGGCATGTCAGTTTTCCCGCCCACTTACAGAGCTGAGCAGTGTCTAGTGGTCTGTGTGACTCTAGTAGCAAGGCCTGTGACCACCCTTGGTTTTGCATTGTGGGTATTTTTTGTATTCTCCTGAACGCTCCTTTGCAAGGACTGCAAAGCAACAGCCTTCAGCTTATCAGAAAGAGAGTTCCAGAAATCACTAGTATAAGGTTTTCACCAGAGGTAAAAAGCTGCAGCCAGAGAAGATGGTATTGGGAATGATTTGTTTGAAGTGCAGTATGTTCTCTCATTTGTTCTTTATCTGTGACATCCTCATACTACTCATTCAGAGCAGCATATACTGATGTTAAGTAGATGCCCTCAGCAATCTTCAGTTCCTTTTCTTCAGTAGAACAATACCCTTTAACCTAAAAGTTCCTTTTTAGTAGAACATTCAAAGTATAAGAAAATGTATTTTTTTTTTCACCTTTTTCGTCTTTTAAATCTGAACAGCATTAAAAAGGTAAGTAGCAACCAGGCAACTAATTAAATTCTTCCTTGGAAGAACAACAGCAGCAGCACAACCTTTTTACGAGCCACATGTTTTTAAATTGGCTACTCCACTTTCCAATTCTTTAGCCTCCCTTCTTTCTTCTACTTTTAATATACAGTTCACGAAATACTGGAATTAATTATCTCCACAGCAATACTCGTCCAAGCACTCCTGCTTCTATGGAAGCCATGGATGAAAAGTTACTAGGCAAATCTAAAAGAAAAGTGCACCCTTTGGATTCTTATATGCAGACAAAATGTTCACAGGATAATATAAATAAAACTAGAATGTTTCTTTCAAAATGCATTTTCTCTCAGCTGATGTCTCTGAATGGTGCTAGTAGTACCTATCCTGATGATGAACATATTTTCAAGAGCATTTTTCTGCTAACAAATAGACATTCTGAGGGGTAACCATATGTTTAAGTGCTCCACGGAGCTATGGTCTGAAAGAGGAAAGGTTCTTATGGAATGTGTGTCAAGACAAAATCCTGGCCCACAGAAGCCAGTAAGAATTTTGCTTTTGATTTTAATGAAGTAAGGATTTCACTCAAGAGAACTGCAGAAGGGTCAACCTATTTAGAGAAAAAAAGTATCCAGATGTCTCACAGTATTATGGGCTCTGAATCAGAAATTGCCGTAGCACCGTGAAACCTTTCGTCACTTTACTCTGTTTATTGCAAGAAATAAAATGCCTTATTTTTAATTAAAAATTATGCTTTCCCAATCAAACTAATATAAAAAGAATGTATTGGAGAAGAAATGCAAGTCTACTGTACTGTGAGACATACAAATACCTGTTGTGTCTTGCAGTATAATCCTTCTGCAGAGGTAGATTTCTTATTTTTATGTTGACAACCACATCTATTACTACATTACGGATTTATAGCAGAGTAAAAACAGAACAATAAACCTTCAGATTGATAACACAAGTGGAATTTTCTTTGTGTTGGTTTTATGCTTTTTTTTTCCTCGTTAATGGGAAGGTGAAAGAAGATTCCCCAGCACTCACAGGTCTGCGTGTCCACAGGGCTAGTGAGAGATATGAATGGCCATTTTTACTCAGCTGTCTTAAAAAATACTATCTTAAAAATCAGACACATGCCTTCAGTTAAGGTCAAGTTGTATACCCATTTCAGAAGCTAGGGGAATTTTAATCATCTTATTAAAATATAATTGCATTCAGCCTCTTTTTCTCCCTCAGTCCCTTCCAGGCACAGTTTTTCTGTTGTGTTCAGACAGTATACTGTTGGGATGCTGACATTCTGCCATATCTTTGCTTAGAAATATACACAATATGATTCTTGCAAAGCTCTCACTAGTTGTAAAGCAAACAAAAATTGTCTTCAAAATGTTCCGTCCTATGAAATTAGACAATGTTATAGTCAAGGAATCTTCATGTATTAGTGTGTCTTATATTTCAGTTTGTGTTTCTTGGTGTCTCCTCCCTGATAGGAATATGTAATGAAAGAGTGAGCAGTAACCTCAGCACTACCACCCAGCCTTCTGCTTGAGAAATCCAGCTCTTCCAGCCCAGGCACTTTGACTCACTCAGTCTCAAGCTTCTGTCTGACAGTGCAGTCTGTCACTGTCAGCCTACAAGGAGAGGCCAACAACAAACCATGTAGTAAGTAATCAATCCACAAACACTTCTGCATCCTTTCCCACTGTAGTTGCAAACCTTTGAGCTTGAAACTCATCTCAGTTACATCGGCATAAATCCTGACTAATACCATCAAACTATGTAATTCCCAGTAATAATTTTAAAGGAAGCAAGACCAAATTCCAGTGCCAGATTCCTGAAAGCCAGATGAGGCTTAACATAATCATATAATTTAATTTTATGAGGCAAAACCCAAGTGAGCAGCAGCAGTAACTGACCCTCAGTGTACACTTTCAGCACAAGTAAATTACAGACTATTACTACTAACTTTTTCATTAGTGTTGCAAAGAACTATTAAATTTCTATTTGGAATCAGCTGAGTGTAATTACTGTGCAATTACCAAAAGTAAGTGTCAACTTTGCCCAATGCTGGTTATGTAATTACAGATTAATAACGAGAGTTCCTGTGCTGCAGTGCAAAGCAACACTCCCTAGGTCTACCCTTGTATCCAGAACACTAAGAGGCTGAGAAGCTCTCAGATTCCAGACAAAAGGATATGGCTCTATAATTTAATCACTATATTGTCCATAAAAGATTGGGGAATGGGTTTAGCTCTTCAGTACCAAAGCAACTCTGATAAAAACCAGAAACGCATTATCTAAACCAGGTTTCCTATTTTAATTGATCTCTCACAGGCTTGATACCAACTTTCACCATGTTAGTGAGCCTTACCAGAACTTCCAAGGGGACGACATGAAAAGTTGTCAGATGCATCTCAGCACTAAGCTGTTGTAAGCAAGGCAACAGAGGTAGTGCTGAATTGGTCTGGTCCCACTCTAAGATGGAAGCTTCAAGATGGAGAAAGCCTGAATGAAAAAGCCAGCCTGCAGCAGCATCACTCTTTTTCCTGGAGAATGACTCAGAGGTTTGTCATCTTCCTCCTCCTGTCTACTCAGCAAAACTGGTAGCTTTCCCAGCTGGGCCTCAGTGTATGTCATTTATCCAGAAAAAAAGGAATCCTGGAGCACAGCTACAAGATTTTATCCAAAGATGAAGCACAGACTGCCTTCTTGGCAAAACGACTGCTTAGAATGCGTTTAAACATGAGACTCCTGAGGGGAATGTGGCAGCAGGGGCAATTGCTGTTTTCCTCAAGGTATCCTTGCATCAAGCAGCCTGCCATGAGATAGAGGGAGCAGAACTCCATCTCTGTTTCTGGTCTGGTTTGAATGCACACTGCTGTGGTTTCAGACCCTGAGGTGGAATTTCAGTTGCAGGGCATAAAAAACCCCATACATGCAATCTACAAGGCTCACCTACCTATTCTTCCTTCTTTCATACAGGGGTCTCCAACCATACTGTTGAAAACATATTTAAAATACATCAGAGTGGTCAGCAAAATGGGAAAAAACATTCTGACCATGCAGCCATGGAATTCTGCTCATATTATCTAAGGCTTCGACAAGATCCTATTATGCCAGCATGTTTGTAGTTTAGAGGACAGATTGATCCATCCAAGTCTCTGCTCTCCATCTTTTGAACTCCTCATGGTAGTCCCTCTCAAATTGAGTACGCAAAAGTAGAAGCATCCAAAATAGAACAAAGCTCTAATTATTCCTCTAATTTTTACACAAAGGTAGTAATTAGTTTACAGTCTGTTGCAATGAGCTCCTTTGTGGCTTGTGTAACAAATGAGGTCCCTTCAATTAGATGGTCATTGCTAGCAGTGTCTTAATTGCCAGTTGTAAATTATTTTTGTTCCAAACACATCACTAACATTGCTTTATTCACAGAGCTTGTCTTGTGCTTTCAAGATTCAGGGAAAATGAGTGTTTGCTATACTTGATTGGTACACTTAGAAGCAAGGACTAGATTATTTTCTTCTAATTACTTAGGTGCCTGCCTCCCATTTAAATCGATGGAAACCTTTAGAAACCTGGCCCCAAGTGACCTGTGGTTTGTGTACTCTCTCTCTCTCTCTCTCTAATACCTTTGGGCACATGCTTAGCCAATTGGTATACCAACTGATACAAGGAGCCACAAAATCAGCACAGTACCAAGCCATACATGTCTGAAGCTTAACCATATCCACATGGGAAAATCAATGCCTTGGTCTGTGCAGCTCTTACAACTACTTTTTCTGACCTGATTTTGCTAATTTTAATCAATGGCAAAATTCTTGTTCACTTTGACATGAGCAAAACCAAATCTAAAGCTATGTGTTGGCTATAACTGAAAGCCAAGAAGATACAGTTTTACAAAGCTGTGATCTTACTGTTCATTTACCTACCTTCATAAGTGTCTCCTTTCTGGAAATGATAAATAGATGTACTCAAAGTAGAGCTACAGTAAGGAATGTAAATACATACTAGGTTTAGACTAGACTTTGGGCCCGAAACCTGGTTAAGGAGCTCTTGAATCTAAGCTGGAGTGTGAACAGCAGAACCGAGACTTGATCTGACAGTCTAATTCTACCACTGTTAATTTTTTAAAGTATTCAAGTACAGTCAGTAATAAAAGGATGGAAAAAGTAAAATCAGGACTATTATACTAATTGTGAAAATACCACAATAACCTCTGATAGAATGACTGCTCAAGAATGTGAATATACTTCTTTTTTTCACGTTTTTTGTACAGCTATCTAGAGACACTATTTGCAGATAGCATTTTACTGCATATTGAGTAAAAAAACTTATTGTCCCATTTTACTTTCACAGTAATTAAATATATGCATTGATACAGATGTGAATATAAATGGCGGAACAGCAGCAGCTGAAGGTACAAGAAACCTAAAGAAGAAATGCATTTTTTGCAGTGATGATTGGTATGATTGCTTTGACTTTACGATAGTCAATGAGCAGAAGAGGGGTTTTCACCCTCTGCTGTGTGGTTTTCCAAAGACAAATCTCTCTCAGAGACCTCTGCATATCAGTGACACCTGATACTAAAGTTTCAGGGAGGGCAAGCAGGACAAAGAGGAATTTACAGAAACTATACCATGTTTCCATCTCCTGACATGCTGATTTTCTGATTAACTATATAGACCAGTGGGTGGGGAGCGGGGGGCGGATGACGCAGATGACGACAAGGAGGGAAAGCATAGAAAAAATGGAGGAAAACAGCTATAACTACTCAGCAAAAGGTGAAGAAACCTTTTGTCTGCTCTGGATCTGTCATCCTGTTGGAATAAAAGCTTCTCAAGGAGAACATTCCCTAGCTGGCAGAGGTCTGACTGCATTCAGATCCCTGAATTTTTGCTCTGCCTTTTTACTCTATTCCCAGATGTCACATCCCGCTTCTTCAAAACTAGTGAAAGACCTCACCTTAGTGACAGATCCATGGCTTAGGAGGATAACTATCCTTTGTGAAACACATCTTTATAAAAATGCCAAAAAGCAGAGAGAGAGAATCTTTCAAGGATAGAAGAAAGCATTGTCCACTCCTCCCTCATCAGCTCCCCAGACTACTACTGGGAACACCGGCATGTCTGTGGTATGCTTGCATAAATCATTGTTCCACGGGCCCATTCAACACACCCAAAAGTCATCTCCATTTAAAGGTGCTCATAAAAAGAGGGAAAATCCTAAACAAAAGCAAGCTAGAGTTGCTGCTGGGGCCAATAGTCCTTCCAGAGTCTTGGCACATCGCTCAGCAGGGATGATTTTTGACCAGGAAGGATGTGGTCCACCCTGACTGCCTCAGCCAGTGCTGCCTGGTAACTGGCCAGTGAGAGCCGAAGTCAGGGACATCATTCCCTGTGCTTTGGAGAAGACGCTGATCTCTCCCGCCAGGTACCAGCTGACGTGCAGAACAGTAGCCAGCATGGATTAAAAGCTTCTGAGGATGCTGCCAGAAGAGAAGTGCTGTTCAGTTGATACCTACAAATATTCTTCTGATGTACTTATGTTTTCACCACTATATGAAAAGTGGTTTTCATCAATGAAAGCCTACAGAAGACATAGATTAAAATAATAATACTAAAAATAAACCCCTGCTGGCTTAACATCATTTTTTTTAGAACCTGATTAATCAATCATGATGAAAGGCGTTGAAGCGTTTTGCTGACAATGTTATGACAAAAAAAAGTCTGTGTGCTCAGCTCTGAGTCAGTGTAAGAAGGTCATTTTCTACCTCATGGCTTTCCTCCACCACTCTATGATGCTTGTGCGGAGATGGTTAGACAATTGTAGGCTTTGTAGTGTGGATGTATTTTGTGTGTTGCCTTCCCAGCTGATGACACTTCTAACCAGTTTACTTTCCTGAAAGCCCTCTCTTTTGCTACTCAGGATGATGCATGAGGTAAAAAAAACAGTTCTACTGTCTGACTCCAGCACTGAGTTTACCGGATGGCCAGGTAGGAAAAATACTATTAGTAGAAGTGAGTTGAGCAAGAACTAGGATCACTGCCAGATAGTAAGTAAATACACATCCCCGCAAACAACAGTAAATAGTATAAACAGGCTTCAGTTCTTTCCATAAGGAAAGCCATTAATTTCCTCTGACTATGCATAGCTGGGGCTTAGTAACCCACTGGCCACAACAGTATGTTCTGGAGGTCTTCTGTTAAAATTCTTTTCTATAGATTATTAGGTCACCACCATTTCTCATAATCAAGAGAGAGTCTGATTGTCAAAGCAAATTATTGTACACCTGGCATTTCAGGTTTTACATTGGGCCCAGGGCTAAGAACAAGATACAAAGCCCCTATTTGCAAATCTTTCTTGAGCATAGATCGAATTATATTTCCTGTGCAGTTCTTTAAAAGCTTATATTTGAAATGTTTCAATTAGCTTCAGAAAAATCAAGGTATTTGTTAATGTGAAATGAAAGAATTTCTACTTCAGAGCTGATTTTGCATAAATGCAGCTCTGTAGCTATCAAACTTAAGAACTCCTTTTTTGGGACTTAAATATTAGTCTTGTAGCCCACATGGTAGTTAACATCTGAACTGGCCAGATGCTTACAGGAAAAGCAGTAATGCTTCATCCTTTAGCACAAAGCACACACTGAAGAACGTCAGGAGACCATTCCTTCTGTCACCTCTATACAAACCTGGATGGTACTGCAAACACTACACATGTTCTGTTAATCTCTATCACTGCATCTTCCAGGGTTTCTCTTCAACCTTTCCACTAGCCCATACCAGCATGTCAGGATACAGCTGAAACACATACCATAACTGACTGCTCCAGAGCCTGTTCTCCTTTCTCTTGCCTTCAGGAACCAGTCTTAGTTTACCCAGCCCTGCAACTAGGCTCAACACGGGATTAGCTGCACATGCCAACAATCAAACTGCATACAGTAGGGTCTCAAGGTCAGCTAGAATTCAAGTATTTCCACCTCTGACTGTCCCTGATAAATATTTCATCAATTCCTTACACAACACTTTGTGCAGCAGTTATCCTCTACTATGAGCTTTCTAACTGAGAAGTTACTTCACCTGCATACTGAGCACGAGTCTCAGACATTAGCAATACCACCAGATAGAGTCAGTTTTTCCTTCTAAGGCTGATCTCAATCTACATAACCATCATGGTGCCTTGGTTAAAGCTTTAATAAGCTTTTGTTAAGCGAGAGGCTCCCTACTTACTGCAGCATGTAATTGCTTATCACTTCAAACTTACTGAGTTGCACAGCACCATTAACTAGTCTTTCCATTTTTTGAGATATTTGTAGCACTGCATTAACTTAAAGCCCTAAGAAATACTAACAGAAATATGCTTAAAATACTTCCTTGTGCTTCTCTGATGCAGTACCCTGGTGTTCAGGATATTGAAGAAACATTTAAATGTAGGTGAATAAATCCTCACAACCAAATTGTGAAAGCAAGTTAGAAAAGAAATATATACATGTACAGAAAAGCAAATGGGCATGCTTTGGAATACATAGTGAGATTAATATTATTCTAACAGCTAGTCTGTCTTCTGCTTCACCTGTTTGTCCATAAATACAGAGAAAAATCTACTAAAAATGTCAAAAAAATCAAATATTTTTCAAGTGAAGATATTTAAGAAAATATAGCAGGCAAAACAAATATTCATCTGCACATTTACTCATGAACTATGAGTCGTGAAGAGACATGATTAAGGTCATTTCTGCATCCTTGACTCTGCTCCTGTAGCACTAATGCTCAGTTCATCTGTTTATCATAACTAAACAGCCCATACCCCATAGCCACCTTAAATGTACTAAAGCTACATAAATTTCCCAGTGAGCTATGCTCTAGAAAACTGTTTATGATTTTGGCTTTCAAGAATGTATGTCAATGATAAGCAAGAATGAGACTGTACACCTCCTTTCTATTTGCTCCAGTGCTTAATTCCTTTTTTAGGACCATGTGGAATTCATCAGCACTGTGAAGCCCTTGAAGTATGTGGAAACCTTGTTACTAATGCTATTAGTGCTAATTAATTCTGCCAACAAGACCTCTGCAACTAGTCAAGACATCAGTCTTTGCCAAAACCAACAGATTAAATAAATGTAAAGTTCTAAACCAAGCCGTTCCGTAATTGTAATAAGCAAAAAAAGAAAGTTAGGGAAACACTGAAAAAATGAGGTAATTTTTGAACTCCCACGCAATGCAAATGCTTTGTCTAATTTGCTTCAAATTTGCTGTGAATTTGCAGATGGGTTTGTTTCAGTACATATGTGTCCACAGAGAGGTTAGCTGTATAATGAATAGTTGTTGTAAGTGAACAGCAACAAACTTAGGATCATCATGGTATGCATAATATTTAGTTTTGCAGGTATTGCAACACATCACAGTAAAATAATAGCAGTTTTCTAAAGACACAGGTTTCTCATAAATCATTACATAGAGAACTGTATAATGGTACATACACAATGTACACATTGTGAACACACTAGATGAAGGCATACATAATATAAAGCACTCTGTTATGAACATGTTCACTGGTTTTTTGTGCAGCACTCATTCCTCTGAGACAAGAAACAACAGGAATGATTTATGTTTGCATTTCCACACCTCTGCAGCAGATTATACTTGCAGCCTGAGGAGGTGACTTTTAACTGTACCTCCCCACCTTCCTGGGCTATTCTGCCAAGACCACTAGGACCAAGGCTCTCTGTTATCAGGAGTAGTTGACGTGATTCTCATACCTTAAAGAACCTGACAGTTGGCTTTAAATATGCAGTTAAGCAACTCTTCAAATATTCAATTAACTCAATTCTTATTCTAGAAGTAGGTAACTGCACTGGAGGAGGCAAGCACACCATCTCAGAACTTCTCATAGCACCCTGCAAGCTCACCTCTGCATACAAAGGTAAAGGAAAGCTATGTACCAGCCAGGCATAGATTCAGGTATAATCCTCTAATTCTTCATAAGCATAAATTTATAGCAGACTAAATGAATAACAAGAGAATGGTTCACTCCCCATTTTCCAACAACTCCAAATCAGGTTTGAAGAAGTAATGGAGACTAGATAGTGAGGCAGTGAAAAGGCAATTTCCATCTTATGGAAAAAAAAAGGTCAAGATTCTCCTGTTAATTTCTGGTCACAGCTAACCTCAGCTTAGTTTGCACTTATCTGGCATGGCATTACTAAACTAACCATGGGCATATGACTCTGCTTAAGGTACAACTCAGACATAAAAGCATGTAACTATGTTAAGGTGGAACCTGGCTGTCCTTGTTCACATGCAGCCCAGATCACACACACTTTCCAAGCAGTTTATCTCCATTACTTTGGCAGCTTCATGTCTCTGCTCTGCTCAAATAAAGAAATGCCAATATCAATGCATCTGAAGTGAGCTGTGCTGGCCTGAACATTCTGTTATGAAAAATTTCCAATTTTATCATCAGGTTGTTAATGTGTGCCTTTTTCTGGAGACCACTTTAAGCTCCCTATAAATCTGTGTATTACACATACAGCAATATACTAAGGGAATACATTGGTACCTCTAAATTCAAGGTTTCTTGATATGAAGTGTTGGCTAATCAAGGAAACACTGGAAAATTCAAGCTGGTCATGATCCAGTCACTACTTTCACTTGTGACTGAGTTTTTCACCCCCAAAAAAGAATTCATGTCTTCCTCATAAGTGCTACAAATATGAACTATAGACAACACTATTTTCACCCATCTGAAAATGCAACCTGCATTGGGCAGGGATACAGAGATACTGTCCTGCTCAGTAAAGCTGCTGAGTTTGTCTGTAGAGTGATTGCAAGGTAGTCATCCTGGCCTACCTGGGATGACTTTATAACGACTCTTGTGTTGCACTCAAGCTAGCAAGTTTGGCCTCTTAATGCGACAAATGCCTAAGGCTTGTGTGCCACCATCTGATGCAGCATTTCTATCTCTACTCCTAAGCCTGGGAAAGACCATGCAAGTTAGTCATCTCTTTTCCATATCTCACTACCTAGAACTGACGTGTCTTCAGAGATCACCAATGCTACAGAACTAACATGTGTCCTCAGAGATCACCAATGCTGCAGTGTGCTTTGGAGGAAAAGGCAAGAAAGGAAAAATCTTATACATGTGCTTGAAAGTTTTTATCTGTTTGTCACCACCACCACCCCACCCCCCCCCCCCCCCCC
>NDXB01016360.1:664-23426 GCA_002631895.1 Agapornis roseicollis
TTTTTTTTTTTTTTTTTTAATGGCGAGAAATGTATAATGCATAATCCATGTAATCTGAAGGGCTCTAGTGTTTGGTAATGTATATTTTAGATTGATGTAAAATAATTTGAATATTATACATTCTCTAAAACTGAGTTTAGCTTTCAGCTGCTGATGCTCTAAATTTCAGTATTTTTCTTCCAGTTTTTTCATTCTAGAAATAACAGCTAAAGCTGTTTCCCCCATCACAACTGAACAGTTGTCATATTTATTTATCCAGCTCCATCTGGCTTCCAGTAACTCCCAAATTTCAGTTTTTCACAGCCATGCATGGATTCCTGCCATGCCCACAGAATGCAGAGAAGAATTTTGGTCAGCCTGGTTTTGTTTGTTGAAAGAAGAGTCCTTTTTGCAGAAGAAGTGATTAAATATTTTTCAGATCATGCCCTCCCTTGGAGATTCCTCACTCCTTAGATGAGAAAATGCAGGTCTGCTGGCACAGTCCTACTGCTGGCACCTCTACATGTGGAAAAGGGTTTTCAGTTGTGTTTTTTTGGGCCAGGGTGGAGATGATGAGGTCAATTTGCTGCAGCAGCCAGTGCTGAGCCTCTAGCTACCTGCCAGCATGCCATGGGGGCCAGGAAGATTTGGAGCACAGCCGTCATCCCACAGTCCCCATGGAGAGCTGCTGCCCTTGGCCTTTGGGTAGCTCTTTGGCACACTAGGTTCAGTGACCTCTGGCAGTTGAATACCAGCTCTGTCAGCCATGCAGCCTGCAGTTTGTACCTTGTTAATAACCTCCCTGCCACCACTGAAAAAGGAAATTCTTTTGTCTAGTCTTTCTGCAGGTACATCACACTGGACATGATATTCTTATGCTTGCAACTAAGAGCTCATACCAGGACTGCAGGCAGGAGATGTCTTGTACTGCACAACCTAAATGCAAATTAAGCAGAAAAATGCAAATTTAATAGTGGAGAAGTGCTCATGACATAGGAAATATTTTCAGAGTGTTTGCATTTAAACTTCACCCCACTGGACGGAGAAAAGTTGCACATGAATCTCTGATTTTAGGAATTCTGAATTTTACTTGTCATGCCAGATGCAACCCCCATTTCATTTAACAAATGTAACAACCTTTTTTTCCACCAAGCCTGCTGAATCACCTGATACTTTAACTTGCTTCTGAGGAATATACCTTGACCCTTCATTCTACCTGACTGCTGGTGAGGAGCTGGAGATAGGCAGGGGATGAGGTGCAGTAGGCTCACTGAAATGCAGCAAAGAGCAGCCATACTCCCCAGTTGCTTCTGAATCTGCTATGCATGCAGCAAACCCAGAGGCATCCATGCACAAGGTCATGTTCCAGATCTGAATTGCAGAGGTGTGTTGGTGCAACACAGGGAGGCACATCTGAAATGGCTCGTAAAACAGGCACAGGAAAGAAAGGACAGAATATAGTATTGCTGCTGACAAACAGTATTTTTACTGTTTAATGGTGTTTGCTACGTATGTGGATTCAGTCTGACAAGAAAACAAACCTGCTTACCCAGCAGATGTTGTCTTGCTGGAATATATAGAGAGGTTTCTCTGTTAGCCTGCTGGCTAGTGCCACTGTAGGGCGTACAGAAAAGCATTCCTTCATGGCAATGTGAAGGGAGTAGTGTGTCAGTGAACTGTAGTCACATACATGGTAAGAAGTGTAGTCTGAAAGGCGAGATACAACATTACAAATAGTTAAAGGGATATTTAACATAAATGTGATCATAAAGGATGTGAAAATGTCCTATCACTAACATCTTGTGAGAAGATAAAAACTCTTGGTCAGATCGGGTTTAGTTTTATGGATAAAATATGTATGTGATATTTAAGGCAAAGACTCTGCTTTATGGAGAATTGAATCCATGAAAATCAATGTTTTAAGTCATATCTTGGTGCTCTGTCCTTATAAGTCTGCTTTGGATAGGTCTGTTTCAGGTGATACTTCATTTTTTGTAGGATGCCTGTGCTTTGAGTAGGTGCTTGGAGAAGGAGAACAGTTGACTCTTGGCTCTGTTTTTATTTCTAGTTCTTACAGGACACTGTTAGGTCTTGTGTATCTGAGATATACAAGATACCTGCAACTGAAATAAACTTTTAGATTCTCTAGTTCTCAATAATTAATTTTGGGTATTTGTAGTGTAAAAGCAAGTTGGTGTGTTTGCAAGATTTTGCATATTCAGATCTCCTTTGAAATTTCACAAAGATTGGGAAAAGTGATATTTCACAAAGTCCAGTTTCTTAATGAGGTCACTTTTCTGGCATTTATGTAGGCTTAAATTGATCTGACTAATTTTCTTGTACTTTCATTTTTTTCCCCAGTAGTGGTATACTTATCAGGTATTCTCTCAAGGACACCATCTGATTTTTAAGATTGTGAAATGAGCATGATTGACGAACTTTTGCAAGCTAGAGCCTTGAAATATGGTGTTTTTTAAACAACATTCACTGTTCTGTGACTTCTATATGAAAAAGATTTTATTTCTTTTCATATATATATATGTATATGCAGGCATATAAATACATTTAGAATGAGCTGTATACAAATCCTTCGTGTTATTAAATCACTTGTTAAAGTACAGTAGTTGAATCTACATTGTCCTCACAGTTCAACTATTTTGTTTTGTTCTTTACACAGGAGCCCTTACCAAAGTAAAGGAGAGTAAGCGGCATGTGGAAGAGGGGAAGATGGAGCTCCAAAAAGCTGAGGGCATTCAAGAACGCTGTAACATTATTTCTTTTGCTACCCTAGCAGAAATTAATCACTTCCACAAAATCCGTGTGAGGGACTTTAAATCACAGATGCAGCATTTCTTGCAACAGCAAATACTCTTTTTTCAAAAAGTGACACAAAAGCTAGAAGAAGCTCTTCACAAGTACGACAGTGTTTAAATCTCTCAGCTTTGATTTGTGAACTTCCCTCAGCATGAACATGACCCAGGCAGCAGAGCAAATGCTGCTGCTGAAGAACTGTTGCCAGCGGCATTTGGTGGTACAAGGATGGTTTTGTGCTCACCTGGAACCCTGGTTTAATCTCCGATTATGTAGAAAGAAACAATTATAGGGCTATGTAGTAGAAACAGTACCACGCATTGTAACTAAGTTATACTGTGTATGCCTACAGTACCATTGTAACTTTTTTGAAATAATGAGTATACTATTTGCCTTATTGCTTTTTAAAATACGGTATTTTAGTGCATACTTTGTAGACCTCAGAACCCTTTGGGTCTTTAAGGAAGTTGGCGAGATAAAAGCCTGCTTCAGATGCCTTTTTACTTTCCTAGATTTGGATTTCCTAAATTCAAACGATTCTCTGTTTACAGACTCCTACTAGAGCAGCTATGTGATTCTGTGCCTTTAGACTCTATTTTTCCTTTTCTAGTAAGTCACATTTTTACGATTAAATGAATGAAGGGTTGATGCCTATGACAAGAACTGATTATGAAACCTCACAGTGACTGGAAAAAAAATCAGCTGCCATCGAGTTTGCACAGCAAGTACTGTCTTACGACAAATGTTGGCTCAGAAAGGAGGACTTTTAAATCTATTCACACTTTCCCTGAAAATGGACACTACTTGTTACATGTAGTAGAATGTTAAGCACATATACAAAAATACACCACTTAATTCCCTTTCTGAAATGAATAATGCAGTGAGGGTTTTTTGCATTTTTTTAGTATACAGCATTACTGTGAGTGGGTATTTGAATAGCTAGCCTAATAAAACTTAGGTGTATTAAGGGGATATGAATGCAAGCAATGTTGCATGGACATTTTTTAAGTTTCAAATGATCTGCTCATTGTTCTGTTGCTGATTCAGTTTAACTTCAGACTTGCATCTATATTGCCAGTTGTCTGAGTTGAAATTCCACTGTGATTCATTAGTTTACTAAGTTACAAATTTTCAGGGATGTTCAGTAATATAAATGACCTGAAATAAGTCTTGGCTGAACTGACTTGGAAAACAGGTGGCATTCTAATGTTTGTAACACTCAAGAATTAACAATTGTCTTAATTTTTGTATAACTGTTTTTGACAAGCAGGGTGCATTTATATATATGTACACGTTATCTTTTAAAGATTTTTCTGGCTTATTTCCCTTTAATTTTCTCTGTTCCCTACTTATTGGTTTCCTACTTACATGTCAGTATGAAAGAGGGTTTTTATTTATCCTATCTTTTTTTCTCCTAAGCAAAAATAACAAAATCTTCAAGGAAGCAAAATATTTACTTTTTTATTTTTAATTAAATTAGTCAAAGATAGCTTAAACAAATTAAAGCCTGGAAAAGGAAGTTAAGCAACAGTTACATTTAAGTGCAAATCATTCCTCACCTGTGCAGCAGAAACATACAGTTTTTTTGCTGGATCATGTGAGTTTCAGTAGCTTAACTCCTCACCTCTGTTTTAAAGGAATAAATGTGTGAATGTAGTTTTGCTTTTAAGACTCATCCCAATTGCTTGGATATCGCTATTTTATGCAGTTTATGTTTGGCAGTGCTTGTAGGACACACCCAAAGAAGTAAAATGCAATATAATGAAGAGGAAAAAACCAGCATTTATAAAAGAAAGGACAATCAGTGAGGAAAGACTCCATTTCTAGCTGGTAAATGAGTGCTGCAAACAGCAAGGTTGACCATAAAATAAGGACCATAGTCATAGGGCTTGATTTGCTCTTTATCTTCCTTGTCTTCTTGTATTTTCAAAACTCATCGCTTCTCTTAGAAGCTCTTTCCAGCAGTACTTGAGCTTCCCATATGGTCCCATATGTCTTTTAACTACGTGGGACAGTGATGAGCTAGGTTTGAGCTGAGTTCCATGGCTTATGTTTGCTTAAGCCAGATATGGTTTGATTAAATGCCTTTGCAATAATTACATCAAACTACAATCAAATTTATTTTATGTGGAGGTATTAAGACCAGTTCAAAAATTGATCTTTGTCCAGTTTACATATTCTAGGAGGTTAGTATTAATGACATGTACATGTCCAGGAGGAAATAAAGCTGTGATATGTATACCTACAACATTATCAGACAGGTACAGTTTTCCCAAATAAACTGTCATGGCCTTCACCTTACCTTCTGATCTGTGAATTTTTGGGGCAGCTGGTTAAGTTTTGGGCAAAGTGGTTAAATTATTAAACTTGATGTACCAACAAAGCTTAACTGGAATCCTGGGTCTGAATTGTTGCAGAGTGCAGAAAGTTTCAAATCTCCATCCATATTAGCATCTTCCTTTTTTCCCTCACTCAGAGTTGGAGTTCAACTGATGTAGGGAGCCTGAACTCCATTAATTCATACTGCACTATGAGGGAACTACCTTTTTAATTTCATTTGGAACAAGTAGGACACTGACCACTCATGGCTGATGGACTACTGGATGGTGCAGTCTGAGATCCAAAGGTACTCTACACTAAAGTAAATGCTCCATCCCTGGCAGTGTTCAAGGCCAGGTTGGATGAAGCCTTGGGAGACATGGTTTAGTGTGAGGTGTCCCTGCTTATGGCAGCGGGTTGGAACTAGATGATCTTAAGGTCCTTTCCAACCCTAACTATTCTGTGATTCTATATTGTGCAGGACTATGGAAGCATCAAAGGAAATCTAACAGAACCCTTTAAATAAATAAAAGTTCAGGAAAGCAAATTAGCTGTATAGCACAATAATAAATGTCTTTGCTTTATTTCTATGCTTTGGTTTTGATGCAGCACAATTTCTGCATTGACAAGTAGTAACTGGTATATTTGTTAGGAGTTAGAGAGGTTGAATTGAAAGCTGCAAGGAGATCCACAGAGGTACTGGTTGTTGTCTGAGACTTGCAGAGAAGACCACTGCTTCTATTGCATCTTTTCTAAGTTCTCTCTACCAGATTCAGGGTCCAATGGCATGGTACACTTCTCTTAGAAGTGTTACAACACTCAGAGACATTAGAAAAATTATGTGGTAATGAAACATTCAAGAAAAGCTGGGGAAAAAAATTAAAATGTAATAATATGTTGGGTATAAAATTGAAATGTCTTTAGAAAATGTTAATCAACTGCTTCCACTGAAAATACCTACGTTATTTGGTGAGGCACAGTTTTCTTTTTGGTGAATTACAAGACCCTGTTTGCAGTACCTTCTTGCTTTGCCAGACCTTCACTATTCTAGCTAACATGCTGGAATCTTCCATGCTCATTGTCTGCTTCAGACTGAATTCTTCTGGGAAACTTCAGTGAAAGTTGCACGGCTGTTTCTTAGAAGGAACTCATAAAAATAAACCAGTTTTTCTCCTTAAATTCTCTAAACTGGTGGAAAAGCTTTACGTCTTTCATACTTTGGAGCAAGGACTTGAAATGTGATGGACACGTTACCTTTTGCATCCTCAGATACTCCTGCTGCACTGCCTGTGAAAATTTGTCAGATATTTCCAAGTAAAACTATGATTTCTCCAGGCCCTACTGTGCTCAAGTTTGATGGATAAATTTTTCATAGCTCCACTTTGATCCAAGCAGTCTTGGTTCTAACCTTGGTCAGCAGTGGCTAAGTGAGACTTTGTCTGTAACTGTTTTTCCTTCATCCAGAAGGCTGAGTCTCCCAGACCAGAAGCTGGGAAAAGAAGCAGTTGGTAGGTCCTAGTGTGGGTGCCATTTGAGCCTGGCCATGGGAGGAGAGAAGCAGCAGCCTGAAACATCAGATTGAAGTTCAGCCTGGCAGCTACAGGAAAGTGGAGGTCAGAGGTGATCTGGGAGGAACACATGGGCACAAAGACCAGAAAAGGGAGAGAACTGAAAGCCTTGTGACTACAAAAGCCTGTTTCTCCAGTCCCTGATTATACCTTGGGCTTCTAAAACATCCATGGCCTTTTGCTATTAAAATACCACAGTAAGCAGGCACAAAATGGGTAACATGAGTACTGGTGGTGAGTACAGCAATGTTTTGTTTCTCTTAATTGAAATTACTTCCTTTGCTCAACAGTCAAATGTCTGATACAGCAGTTTAAAAGTTTAACTCTGATGATGAGCTGTAGGCTGTGGGGCTGAAGGAGAGACAGTGTAATGTCAGGAAGTACTGTTGGTGTTGGTACAGCTCCATACGTTCTGTTATCTGGGTTTTTTCTTTGGAAGGGTATAGGGGATCAGTTTAGCAAACTATATTAAAGAAAGCTAAGATTGACCATTCAGTAAAAAAAGAGTTAGGAAATCTCAGCATTAAAGTTGCCTGCATAAGTGCACAAAATAGATAATTTGCATGAAAAACATGCTCTCCATTTTGTATAGGCTTGAGTTTAAACCCAGGACTTACACTGGTAAAAGCCCTTGGCATTCACAGTTTCCACTGAAGGTTACGGACATTGTGCTTTGAATAGAGAAAATGCTACAAAATGCAAAGTCCTCTGGGGGAAAAAAAAAAAATCAAGAATTCATTTCTTTAGGTAGACCACCACAAATTACAGGACATTTGCATTCTGTCAGTTGCAGATGGAGAATAATAAACCCAGCTCATTTTGCTGGAATATTGCAAATATAAACTAGTTTTCAGACATTGCTTTACTAAGCTTTAAAAAAAACACATCAAACCCTTCTAAAGAAATTAATACTTAGTCTTCAGAATGAGGTGTGAATACTGTTTGGCAAATAAGGATGGGGCCATGTGTACAGCAGTGGGTAAAATAAATCTCTATCAGGTACTGTTCATTTAGTGGATGGAAGGAGAAAGACCTTCCCAGAAAAATCATACACAGTTATGTCACTGGAGCCCATTTTTGATGCATGTTCACAGAGAACCTGAATTAGTCACATGAGTTACCTTACCTCTACATTTCTTAAGTTTGGAGATGCTGGGTTTTTTTATTTCAGTCATTTCTGAATGTAGCAAAGTGCAGTGTAATACATGCTATGCATAGGAACATAAATTGTGGAACATATACAAGTAATGTGTTTACTTCAGACTCATGCAGCTAGCAGCAGAGCTCAGGCATGCACTGAGTTAATTTCCATACTGATGACTTTTAGATACAGTAAAACTCTCAATTTTCTAAAGTTAAAAGATGTCTCCCATACCACTCATCTGATAGGTTTACTACATGGCAATTCCATTTAAAACTAAGCACTTAATTTGGTTCCAATTTGAAATCATGGAGAATTTTTTTCCTTGCTCCACTGGGAAGACTGTCAGGCTCGTAGTCAAAATGACATCTGTCAACCCAGAGTATTCCCCTCCTTTGCTGATTACAATCAAATCTAACCTACAGAATTTGAAGTTGCTTGTAAAAAGCTCTTTCCTGTAATTTCAATAAAAATACACTTCTGGTGGTTTAGGGAATATGACATTATCATTTGAAACAAATTGGAAGGAACATGTAGGGGTTTGCTGGTTTTAATTTTCAAAGGCATTTCTAAGGAACATGAAAACATTCTGTGAGAAAACCAGGGGGTTTAATTCTATCTTTTTTCTCTCTTTTGATCCCTATAATTGACAGTAACAGCAAAGTTTTTATTGGCAAAATAATGCTTCACACGAGGAGCATGATATAAATGCACAAAAAATTAAGGAGCTGGTGAAGCAGCACAGGGTTCTAGTTGTAGTGAGTTAGAGTGGCTGTATGTCTCACAGTTGGTACTGATTCACCCCATGCTATTTAAGGTTTTCCTTTTGGAAATAAAAGCAAGAGTCACGTTTTTCACTAAAAATAAAAGTAGGGAATTAACATGACACTAGTCCTCCCTCTTCCCTTCTGTTTTTATCTCTCTAGCTCTTGGGTAAGAGCTGTAGGAGACATTCAGTTCCTTCTCTGACCTTGAGAGGCACTCAGCTGTTTCCCTCTCTTTGAGGAGGGTAATATATCCATCATCTCCATCCCAGTGCTTCTGAAGATGACTAAGGGGAAGAGCTGCAAACACCAGTTTCAGTTTTCCAGGCAGTTTCTGGTGTAGTCACAAGCACACGGGCAATGTTGCAAAACATCACTTGCAAAATCAGAAATATCGGAGTCCTCCAGTGTCATCCTGGTGTGGTTCTGCCACATTCAGTGGCTTTCGTTTTGCTTCACTCAGAAATGTTGCAGATGAAATGACTATCCTAATTGTTAAATCAAAGAAACTGAGGACCATGCTACTGATTCAATTGCCATGTCAAGTCTGTGACAGATTTTATCTATTGTGTAGATCTCACTTCATACAACTGTAAGAAAAATAGTAAGGTTTTTTCAGAGCTTAATAAGGGTGGGGAATGCAAGCAAATATCCTATTTGCTTGCATCCTTGTTGAGGATCTGTGAAGCAAGCTGTATGAGAGGAAAAATCCCTGCTGTCACTGTTGTACCAGTTCCATCTTGTGTGCGTGTGTAGCTGTGGTGTAGAAACACAGTCTGTCCACTGCATGCATGCACACAAGACTGAACGTGCTAATAAAAGATTGCTAGACAGTAAGGGAAGTCCGTCTGCTCCATTACCTTCTTCAGCAGAGTCTTTAATTTCATGTTTTTTTAATCTTTTCCCCTTCCCACTGTCTCCCTGGGACTCATTTGTGAATAAGTATAAGCAGTTGCTCTCAGACAGTTTGGGCTGTTCCATAAGCAGCATCCGTTCACAGGCTGCATGCTGAAAGGTAGCCAGATCTCTGCTTTAAGGTAAACAATGTGTCGGGTTTCCTTAAAACTGAATTTTGAGTGGCATGAAAATCAGATGGAAAATTGAGATTGTGGTGATACACATTAAACCCTGAATAAAAATGTGGTTGATGCATCACCTGTAGAGGTGAGCAGCTGGAGCTGTTGTCCTGTTGGGCCTGGCTTTCCCTTCAGGTGACTGTAAGAAAAGACACTTCAGCCTTGCAGTGCCTTGAATAGGTGGTTTTCCAGGCTTAGCTGTCCATAACCCTCAGCACACACAGCAATGAAGCAGCGTGCAGTAGTTCGAGAACTGATTGCTCACGCTTTGAACCGTATTTAGGGAATGGGTTTGGCCTAAACAGTTGAGCAATATACATCTCCATTCCTGGGGGTGGGGAAGAAAGAAATCTAACTGCTCCCAGTAGCAACCAGCTAAAGGGCAGACTCTGCACCTTGGAACATTGCTCAGTGCACTTATGTGGGAGAAAGCCTGTCTAGAACTCAGTAGGCCAGGAGGATGCGAAGGAAAGAGGAAGCAATTGTCTCTTTCCTCCTAGTTTGAGTGCAGACTGGGGAGCTGTGTGTTGACAGCCAGAGAAGGAAGTTGGAGAATGTTACAAATTTCCCTCTGGACCACTCTGAGGTCACAAGTGCTGGTCCAAAGGATGAAATATTCCAGAGAAGGCAGTTGTGGACACTTTCTCTTTGAAATCCATTATTGGTGTAAAATACAGAAGCATCACTGAGAGGAGGAGCCTCCGACAGGAAATACTCAGAGCAACAGGCTTCAAGGTCATCTCACAACCTCCCTTGGCATTCTTGCACACTCAGAGACAGCAAGGGTTGGAGGAGCCTTAGCTCATACTGATTGTAGATGCTTGTGCCTGAAATTCTGAGACTGAAGGAGCTGGGATTCCCCTCTATGTGGGTGAAACTGCTAGCCAGAGCAGTGTGCAGGAGATGCACTCCCAGGAGCATCTGACAGGGCTGAGCTCTTCCCTGCTACTCAAGATGGCACACTGAAGATGCCCATCCACCAAAGTAGGCCCTAATTCCACAGGCTATAAAATGTTCATCTGAAGCTGTGTAGGAAGGACACAGGCTCCCAAGGAGGCTGTGCTTGCCTGTGATCCCAGCTCATTCCTTCACTGGCGGTTTCTAGATGTCCTTTTGTTTGTCCTTCTGGGAAGCCAAGTCATCCGATGCAAGGGTCCCTTAGTGAGCCAGGCACCTTAAACTAAGATTAAAGGATCTACATTCCTTATAGGCTCTAGCTTTAAATAGTTGTGCACTTGGACAGTCAGGAAAATTTATCTAAATTAGGTCTAAAGTAGATTAGCTAAACCGTCTTAAAGCTTTGTGTTCATGTAGTCATTCATGATACATATTATTTCCATTTAGCTTAATTTACCCAACTAATAAATTAAAGCAAATAAAATTAATTTTACTTTAATTCTGGACAAGAATGCCCAGTGTTTGCATAGGGTGTTACGCAGCTCTAATAACCTAAAATCCCATACTTAGCTGAGGTGTGGGAATACCTGGGAATTGATGTGAATACGCTACCTCATGTGAGGGGCATGACATGCCTTCTGCCCTTCCCACCATTTCTGCTAACAACACTCCACTGAACCACATTCCCACACAGCAGTCACCATTCCCACTGCCTGGAGGAGGAACAAGTCTAACAAAGAAAAGCAGGCAAAAATGGGCTGGTAGAATTAAACTGGCATGTAGGATCTGTGATCCATAACAACTGGAAAAGCTGGCTGTGTGTCTGTGGATAGGGGTGATTCAACTTCTTCCTTATTATTGGTGCATCAGGCATGTTCTGTCTGAAGCAAATCTATCTTTTGTATAAATATACTACTTGCGTATTTTCTACATTCAGTTTATACTCCAGTTTGGCAGGCTGCATTCTTAGAATTTGCATTAAAAATTCATGAAACCTTTTTTCAGGGTTTTACTCGTCAGATACTTTTCTGTCTCTTGTGAATAACTGTCACTGAGATATTGTTTCAGTGGTGAATTTGAACTCTTTCTTGGCTCATTTTGAATTCCTGCACAAAGGTTTGCAATTTGCAAATAGTCTGGCAATGAGCAGATCCTATATCTATCAGTAAATAGAGATAACCTGGCTGGGTTTTTTTCCACTGATGAGCAGGACCACAAAGCAACCCAAAGCAGAGGTGTGCTCCAGATTGCAGTGAAGCCAATACATGGACTGCTGCGGTGAGCTGCAGAACAAGAATGTTTGGGATTACATTCGAAGAGGCATTTAGCCACCTAATTATGTACTTAAAATACCTTCATCAGCCACCTCTCAATCCTGGAAGTGCCTAATTCCTTAACCACCTACTCTTTCTGGTTTGTGTTCTTGGGGCTGTTTCAGGTACACTTTGAACCTCCCTCAGGGTTGCACATGTCTTTGTAGGTGCACTTTGAACCTCCTTCAGGATTGCTCATGTCTTTGTAGGGTCAAGCAGCAAACTGCTTAACATGCGTCTAAACCATACCAGCACAGATCAACTGGGCATTTCTCTGCCGGAGTTTATTAAGACTTGTGGTGGTTATGCAAGAGCCCATCTAAAGGAAAACAAGATTAAAGAACACTTACGTGCCTGTGAAGTGAACTCTGATACACCTGTTTTAAAGTACCTGGTCCCTGAGGGCTGTGCCCAGAAGCTGAAACCCTCAGCTGGCCTCAATATCCTGTGACTGACCCTGCAGGCTTTCCTCTGGGAGGAGGGTTCACTGGCTCCAGGGGAATGAGTTCCAAGACTGGCCTGCCAAGGGTGAGACTTGAGACCCACCACCTAAGCCTAGAGTCTTTAGGAAGTTCAAAGTGCCAGGTACATTTGAACTCACGCTCAGCAGGAAACACTGCTTTAAACTGTCTTTGAATTTAAAATAGAAATAACCCAAAAAAAGGTGGGTAGATGACAAGAACTCTTTCTTCTCAGGATGCAACCTGATCAACAGAGAGAACATGAACCCTAATACGTTGGGTGGTGTGAGCTGTAGAGCTATACAGACCTGGGGGAGCCCATCCTGCTTCATGGGTCACAGGTGGGTTTAAAGAGGGTCTGGGAACTTGCTGGCTGAAGGAATGCTGGTTTTACATGCTGTTGAGGTTGAGTAGCTACCAACTATAGAGGGATTTGAATCACGTTTTCAGGCTACCACCTCATGTGCCCAAGTTGTGTTTTATTTCTGACCACAGGCATCACAGGGAGTTGCTGGGGAAAAGTTGTTTTTCAGGTCTCTGCTTTGAACCACTTCTTGGTCCTGAATAATTCTGTGTGACAGATGAAGTGACCCTCTTGCATCACCAGTGGGGACCCCGTGGCCGCTGCAGAACATCCACAGATGGGCAGGGTATGCCTGGCCCACTGCGGCGTGATATGGCCCTCTGCAGCGTCTGAAGCACCGCGTTTCTTTGGAGGCTGGTTCTTCACAGGCGCTTGTATTCAGCAAATGCAAAAATAAAAACCAACCCACCAACCCTTCTTTTCTGCATTTGGCATTTCTGGTAAATAAAATCTCCTGTTGTGCAAACTCTAATACCCCCAGGTTAGCTCCCAGTGTCCTGAGAGAGCAAACACCCTTCCCAATTCACCTTCTTCAAGTTAAGTCTTGGGCTAAGACTTTTTTAAATCATCTCTTAGGCTCCAGAGAAAAGACCAATAAAATGGAGTCATTGGTATCAAGCTCAGTATTAGGTAATTTCTACAACTGCCAAGTATGGTATGATAGCAGAAGAACAGCCAATATTTCACATGTGAAATATAGTGATCTTGCATTGCGCTAACTTCAGTACTTCCAAAACCAGTGACCAAAGTTTCAACAACAGAGAATTTCCTATAGAAAGTTTCCAGTCTGCTCAAGGGTTAGTGTGTATGTTTGTTTTCACTGAAACAAGTAGTGCAACAATTCAGATGCACTGTTTGCTTGGTCACTGATGGTTAGGAAGAACAAGTGACAGGGATGTAGCAGAACATGAAGAGCTGTTCTCCAATGAGTTTTCCTTCTGCTGCCAGCACTCTTTGAGATGGAAATTAAATGCATAGACTGAACAGATCTGTAGGACATTAGAAGATTTATTGGCCAGCTATTCACAAACATTAGGGTAAAACAGACTGCAAGAACAGTCTGTTTCTCACTTTTTTCCAGATATGTATTTTGTAAGATAGCAGAGGGTTAATTATTAACACATTTTGAATTGGACTCAGTGCCTGTGTCAATGCTTGCTGATGTATCACCCAGCAACCTGTTAGGCCTGCTTGGTGAAAAAAGGTTTGTTGTCCTCTCAGCAGCAGATAACATCCCTGCTTTATGTTTGAAGACAAAAGCGATAGGGACACACTTGTTCAGCTCTTGAGCACATTTATGCAGCAACATATGTTAGGAAAGTAGCAGCCTTTGCTAAAATGAAAATATTAAATTAATGTTGACAGCAGGATCTGCCAGCTTTGTTGAATATTTATTGCCCACACTGCCAGTAGGCAGTAGATGCCTATGTTTCTGTTACTGATATAGTACTACCTGAATAAAACAGACAAAAAGACATAAGTGGGATGATAATGTGCTGAAGTATCTCTTCAATCAGGTGAGCCATCTGGAAGAATTCTAAACATCAGGCAACACGTCAGTATACCTATACTCCCAGTTGACTCCCGAATTTTTAGGTCATTTTATTATTATTTTCTGCTAATTGGTTTGTGACTAGCAGACTTTGAAGTAGTGTATTTTTCTTCTTCTCATACAAGCTGGAAGAGTGCCCAGAGCGTATTAGCTCATCAGCCAGCCATTTGTACCTGCTGTTCATTGTCTGCTGCTGCTAAATATATGATAATGGTGTTATCTGAATCTTGGTAGGACAGGAATGAATTTGTAAACCGTACTCATGCCCGGAAAATGAGTGCTACTTACAGAGGTGACAAAGAAAGCAGCTGCTTTTAGATACGATGAATCACCACATTATATATTCCTCAAGGGCAATAAATATATTTTCTCTCTTGAATTCATTTTCTGGAAGCATGTGATTATATAGTAATTATACCATGTAAGAAACTTTTCAAAGCCTTCTGAGATGGAACAAAGAGGCAGTTTCAGTTTTATTATTTTTTGATAGATTTATGTTTAAATACATGCAATTCTATTATAATGTGGGGGGTTTAGAGGTCTTTTCACATAGTCTGTCATAATCAGAAAACTGCAGCCCTTAAATATTTTATATGGGATTTTTCTTTTCTTTAAGTTGTTAATTACAAGAGTCTTTTCAGCAACAGTGGGCAATGTTCAGCATGTCTGAGATGCTTATGTATATAACCAAAACAATGGAATAATATGAGAGAAAACCAAGTCAATTTGAAATTCCAATGTGGTATAAAATAATGCAGCCTCTGTTAAATATGCTTGGTATGAAAGAACAACTTGAGCTAATTGCAAGTACAGCTGGAGTTTGAATTTGTTTTAACATTTCTGAAAGATGATTAAAGACATGGAAACAACTGGCTGAAAACTTCAGGTACTGCATTCAACAAAGATGCAGATAGCAGCTAAATGGGGAGTAGAGGTGGGGATTACTTTGGCAAGCACTGAGGTCCCCCTTCTTTTGATATTTCTGCAGAGCTAAGGCAGGCAACACCCTTCCAAACGGCTTTTTCCCACACTATCCCATCCCCCAAACTAGAACAGGAATAGAAAGAGGTGAAGAGAACCAGTCAGAGACACACAGCAGGTACTTTGGCCATCCCCATGTGAAGCTGGTGATGGGCAATCCAGGACATGGACACTGCTCTCTCCTTGCCCAGCCAGTGACACAGGCTGGGCTGGGAAGCAGAATCCAGGCTGGGGGACACTACTGCAAATGAACAGTGCTGTTGTTCAGGCCCAGGGCTGGTGAATCACTGGGAGCTGGGCTGGCTCTGGGGACAGAGCTGCTGTCTTGTGGGGAGGCCAGCAAACACAGCTCTAGCTCTCAATCCCTGTTCCCATGAAGTGCCCAAAACATGCTGGTCCAGGCAAACTGATCAGGCAATCTTGCAAAACCCTTTTCTGCAAAGTATTAATACTTTCTGCAGAAGTCATAGAGTATTCTTGCATGAGAGAAACCACTGGAATTAGAGACATGTTTATTTGTCCTTGATAAGGATGAAACAACACACACACACACACACAAACCCTAATCTAAAAGCAGTGGCCTAAAATATGTGCAGGAGGTGTGGCTGAGAAATGCAAAGGACATCTAAAGAGGAAACTTAGGACACCAGGCTCTGCAGGGTTATTGCAGCCCCCTGAACATTCCAGACCACGAGGGCACTACAATGGCTTGTTGTCATCTTAGCCCACAGTCATCATGGCCACAGAAGCTCTGGTTAGCCTCTTAGGCATAGCACTGACATTCACTGCATGGACCTTAGTACAATAAAGCAGCTTAAAAATTAAAAATGAGCTTTCCCGGGCCCTGCACACATCCCTACTGGAAGATAACTCTGTGAAATGTTCCAGGTGCTGAGTAAATGCATTGCTTTTAGACAGTGAATATGAGAACACAAGTATGTCCAGATACAACATTTTGAGGTGTAATCCAGCATCTCTGCAATCTAGTATTACCTTCTAACAGGAGGCTATGAGCTCTGCAGTGAATTTGCAAGGACTCAGGACTGAGGCTTGTCAGGTGTGCTCTGTCTGAACCTCTCTTGACCTGTTCACAGCTCTGTTTTATATTGTTAAGCCATGACAGCAATTTCTCTAATTGTCTATCACTAATTTGTCCTACTTTTGTTTAACCCTGAATGGTACAACCATCATTTTATATAGCTGGCAGTAGCAAGCAGTGATCCTATGTCAAATGAGGTGTTTAAGGCTCTGACACAATGACAGAAGGCAGGTAAACAGAGGTCTAGTGCAACAGCAAAGGATTTGACGAGCTGAGTGACAGGGTATGTTGCAGAGGCATAAAGGGATGAAGTGATAAGAATCGCAGCACAGTCTTGGCACTGGAAGCCATTTGTCAGAGGTCAATTTTAGAAGTAAGAACCTGGAGCTGAGCAACACTGATTTTAGGAACAAAAATAGGACAAAGAAATTGTATCTAACGTACATAAATGGTACCACGTGTAGTTACATAAATGGTACCATGTGTAGTAAATACATTTGTAACACAGAGCTGTATAGACCATTGAGGAAAAGGAAAGGTGTAAAACTGTGTTGGCAAGCATAAAAAAAAATCCCAAGTGCATCTCAGGGGAGGAAGATGAATCCAACACCACAAGCATCACATTCCTCACAGTGGGAGACTCCAAGGGCTGGTGTTCAACACTGTTGTTCTCTTCAGCAGTCCAAAGCTCCTGAAGATTCCAAGGGCCAGTGGAAGGGTGAGCATAACTCTGAGGAAAGGGATAAAAACTAATAAATATATGCATTACAATTTTATTATTGTTATTATTGAGACTTTTTCTGTACAGAAGTGCTCTAATTGTACTATAATATAATACTATAGTATTAATGCATTCTTGGCTTTTTTTATACATATGACATGCTTCATCTTTGCCCACAAAGAAGATTTTGAGTGCAATGGTGTGTTATTTCCTGCACAGAAGGAAATAAAATGTTTATTAGCATCTTGGGAGTGCCTAAGCCAAGTCATACAAGCCCTCAAGCTCATTGCCCCAGTACTGACACTGACTGCCTGGTTACACTGGAGCTAGCACCCTTTAAAAGCAATTTGGCAGGTCACACTTTTCTTTCATAAATTAATTTGCAGACACTGTTTCCTGAAGAAACATGATGCTTCCAGTCATGAGCCACCCTGGAAAGCCAAGGCTATTGCTCATTTTGAGGGCTGTGGGGTGAGCCCCTGTCTCTTGGCAAGGCCTGATTTCCCATCACTGGATCAGGTTTGTGTGTCTGATTTCTCTGGGTCTTTTTCACCACTGGCCATCAATCCTGGTCCATACCCAAATAAAAGTCATGGGAAAAAAAAAGACATTTAACTTCAGTCGTGTGGGCTGGGGAGTGGGAGGTAAGCAGGCATGATAATAACCACATCAATCCCTGTCTACAGGAGTGGGAGGACAGGGATTTAACAACCATGGAAGTCACCAGGCCTTGACCTCAGAAGGCAATGTGTTTTGTCTCTTCCTTGGTTCTGCCTTGAGAGCTGTTATGCACATCACTATCTCAGAATAAAAATAAGACTTTCTTAACAGTAAAGACATGATACTGAGATCGTGTTGGGGGGTCACCAAAAAGAAATCTGGGCTGTGTGTGACAGATTTTTCCTTCCATTTGGGAAATGATGTGTTTGTATACTAAACTGGGCTCAATTGTGAAAAATTCTACTGTGCAGCTGTAAACATTAGAGGACCAGAGCACTGCTCAAAATATCAAGGAACACTGGAAAAACCCTTAAAGCTTTGGCAGAAAGTGATGGATGTGGGAAGAGATGTTTTCATTACAGATACCATCTGACGGTAGTTCTACCAGGAAATAACTGTACATTTATGTTTTTGAAGGCAAGTTTCCAGTCTAATAATACTACTACTGCTGTCCACTGAGAGTTGCTGTGCCTATCAGAGTTATCACATGCTGAGTTGCTTGTCATAAAGAACTGTGTTACCATGCAAAGTGAGGGCTTTGCTCAAAAGGATCAGATTGGCTTGCTGCATGTATGTGGATATGAGCAGGAATGCTTGTAGCTGGTGCAGAACAAGCTTGCAGTAAAATGAGTCCTTATTTTTATTGCCTTTTCAGTTCCCTGAAATACCAGAATGATGATTGCATGTTATGAATGCCTGTATAGTTGCATACACATCCCTATATTCATATCTATTCTCTGTACTTTGAAAATACCTGCTTATGCAAATGAAACACTTCTGCATAATAACTAGTCATTAGTAATTTTATTATCAAACAAATAAATTAATAATAACTGTCACCAGCAAATGTGCCCCATTCTGAGTACTAATTGCTCCCAATGAACACCCTACTGCATACCATTGCACAAATCAAGTTTCCTTTTTGTTCTCCAAGTATGCACATAGTTTAAATTTTGTGCTGATTTTCAGTTCCTATATTCAGATGTTATTACACCAACCTATACATTTGCTGTATGTTCTATACACAGTGCTTCGAGAATGCCCCAGGATTAACTGTAATAGTTTCAGAATCTGCATTGAGCATACTGGGTTTTGATGTACTTCTCAAAAAAATCCACTTCCATTAGTATTTGATGCAAAGGACTAGCATACATGCCATCTAGCCTGAAATGTGTAATTTGCATCTACATTAACTTTAGAATGCTTTACTCTCTGAATTGTTTTTCTCTGTGGCAAAGGACAATTCAAGTTTATCCTGCTGAATAAACAGCACTTAGATTAAAAAACACAATGTTAAATGTAGTATTATGCTTGTTCAGGATTTGCATGAATATGTTTAGAACAGAATAGGAAATATGTCACAGCATTATTCCTAATATAACAAAAAAATACTGTTATGGCTGGTATGAACATATTTTCTATTCCTTACCTAAATGGCTCTCCAAATCTGCCTTTATTTAGGTTTTGTTAGTGATTTCCTAACCTAAATAGCTAGGTAAAATTATCACCAAGTTAAAATTTACATTTTAACTAAGAGAAACATACCCAAAATAAAAATGCTATTCTTTGTCCTTCTTGATAATCTAATTCAAGGCAACTGGTGGGAATGGCTTCCATATATTTCCATTGGATTTTAATAGAAATTCCACATCCCACACACTAAGTTTTAAAACCCTAGTGTGTTTGTTGTCATAATGGTCTGTAACTACGGTCTTAGAGAAGCAGTATTCATAAAAGAAGAAAAACCAGGCAACAGTTCTTAAGATTTGGGATATGCAGAATCTTCTCAGCTACCTCTTGAGGAAGTAATGGGGGAGTTGCATACCCAAAAATACATGTTTTTCTCCAGATGCACTACTTAGTCTGATAAAAGATTTTGCCTCTTGCTTCCTTGCATTTTGAAGGTGGTTGTATACCTGGTAAATTTATCAAAGACAATTACTTAAAAGGTATCCATCACTAAGAACTCTGTGCTCATATTAGGTGTAAAAATAAGTATTTGAATTTCAGCTAAAACAGAACAGAATTTGCTCTAAAGCAAAGATGGGCCAGGAAGTTAACAGCACATGGTAACACCAAGTAAATCTTGTGTGGAATAGGATGCTGGATTGAGATGAAATAGACACAACTGAGATGTGCAGGGGTATAAAGGGTGGTGTAGTGAAAACAGATTGCACCTTGACATTTTGCTTCATTGCACTGCTGCACTGGCCTGACTTTCAACTCCTAAAAGTCTCTCCTAGCCAGGTATCTAAGTACATATCAAGGTGATGAGCCTTCAATAGTGACCTGTTGCACATATGCATAAGCAGAATTTATTTTAAAGCAGTGGCTTTCCAGGATCAGATAACACAGCCAAAGTGTATTTTCTTGTGTTGAAGGCAGTCTGAAAACATTGGGATGCTCCCTCAACAATACAGAAACTGCATGCTCTGCTCAATGATTCTGATTTTTCCCTGCTTCTGAGTTGCTGTAAGAAGGGTGCAAGTCCTGGTACAAGAATCAAGTCTGGGATCAGACTCATATGAGCTGATTCCAGCTCCAGCTGTGGATGAAACACAGCATTATAACCGATGGAAAAATACAAATGGCAATTTTTAATTTGTAGAGAATTATTCCACCTGCTTCATGTTGCACAAACCCCATTCCTTACATCATTGCTAAAATCATTAGCAGGTATCTTAATAGACAAAGTGGAGGTTGGCATTTGGAGAAAAATAGGGAGGTCCTGTTCAAGGCTGAGCTAACCACACTGTGCTGCCTTGCTCTCCACCTCTTTGCCAAAGCTAGAGTAAGAAAGCTGTCAGGTAGATTTAACTGCTAATGTGGTAAGTGAAATATTTTATTATTGATACTTTCATCAATAATGTACACTTCCAATATTTCTTCCTCTCAACTGTTTCTTGGAAACATCTGTGGTTGCTATAAGTAAAACAAACGCACCCAGACAACCAGATATAGCAGACTAAGACAGAGCCTAAGGTATGTGATGCTTTTAGCGTAAACAGTGCTGACAGCTAAGATGCGTTCTTTTTTATGACTAAACAGAAAAGAAAAATGTGAGGTTTTCTCTGGTATTGCAGTTAATGTACTGGGAATGTTTTAATGGAGCTTGAATCTTGCAGGGACTAGCAAATATTCTGTACAAGCTGGGCAGTTTACTGCATTAACGGACTGGCTGCTGTCCAAACTGAGCCTCCTCTATGAAAATAGACACAGTTTTAAAGAGATTACTCAGCAAAATCATCATTTCAACAATGAAATAAAGTATAGCCAAAAAAAACCTTCCCAAATCCTTGCAGTTTTCTCATTACAATAGCAGACAAGAGCATATGAGGGACTGGTAATAACTGGTAATACACTAGTAATAACTAAGATGGATTCCTGAAAAAAACTGTACAGTTATTTCAGGGGACTTTATGTTTTGTTTGTTGGATACTAAAATGGCTCTTACTTTTAGCCCCAAATAAAGTAAAAAGCCTGAAGATTTGCGTTGTTTATGCAACATGGATTTGACTTTATATTATGCACCGAGAAACTATGCATGATTTGGAAAGGGACTGCAGAGGTGAAGGAGGGAAATGAGAAAAGAAATAAAATAAAAAAAGATTCAGAGGCAGATATTATTCAAAACCACATTCAAGGCCACGGCAGTAGAAGATGGCTAGATATGGACTGGCTCATGACTAAGTTCATTGTTCCATAGTGCCTGTTAAGAAATCACATTTTATTCTGGACAGAAGTTGCTTACTTCTCACAAAGATATTTTCCTTTAAATTCGCTTTACTTCATAATCACTGACATAAGAAGAGACAAAAATAAAGAAGTAGAAACCTTCCCTTGTTGATGTGGTTGGCAATATCTCTGAAACCAAAAATGTTAAATGCTCAGAGAACTTGGAGGAACTGAGGTTCTGAACCTGAATTTTTCAGATGGAAAGTCCGTAACCAAACCCCAAATCTGAATGGTCCTTGAATCTTGCACACCTGAAAACCTACTGTGAATCATTTATAATGTGTTAGAGGATCACTTGAAGTTAGATGTGCAGAAGTATCATAGTGCTCGGCTGTGTTGTGCTTTAAACAAGGTGCTGGAGGAAATAATTTTCTATAAAGGCAGGTAAATAACTGTGCATCTTACATTAGGCATTTTTTTTTTTGTTTTCTCCCTCATTAGCAAAGACCAATTTCACTTTACAGAGCAAATCAATGCCTGTCCAAGACATAGTGTATCAGTTTAGGTAACTCCTGCTCTTAAATTCGAAAGAGAATAATTACAAAAGTGACCTAACATTTACAAGTAATAGAAAACACATTCATTATAGATTTTAAAACCTAATACTTGCTCTATAAAGTCATAGTGCCAGTGCTAAAGTTATTACTGGAAAGCTAGGTACTTTGGCATGTATTTGTAAGAGACATTACTAAATCAAAACAGCTCTGCCCAGACATGGACTCTGCATTAAATGGCATTTTGATGTGCTCAAGTTGGCATAACATGAAATTTTTTTGGCCACTCCTAGTGTTAGCTGGAGGAAATGAAAATTTTATGCTAAATGCAAAAACCTCTGCACTTGCAGGCAAAGATTCTCCCTTAGCTCTTCTTGCCCTGCTTCTTAACCTGTGTAAAGCAGCCAGATGTCAGAGGGAGCACAAGATGCTCCTTCATTGTATGACAGTGACTTTTCCACAAAGAGTATGAGTTAGTAACTTTATTATGAGCTGAAATGTGTTGCGTCACTGGTACGGTGTGTTACTGCGCAGGTGGAAGGGCACTGGGAGTTGCCAAGGAGGGCTAGGACACACAGCCAGGAAGGAGACCAGCTGTTCCTCTAGGCTGGGACATGGGCAGGAAAGGAGTAGGTCAATCTGACACACCAACAGCAATCTGGTTTCAAATCAGGCAAGCTGGAATCAAGCAGATTTGCAGGTCAGAATGGAGTTTGCCCTGCTTACAGGAACCACCAGTCAAAATGTTTTGCAGACAGGCAATTCCCCCCCCCCCCCCCCCCCCCCCCCCCCCCCCCCCCCCCCCCCTCCCGCCAATGCCGCCCCCT
>NDXB01016360.1:23477-42673 GCA_002631895.1 Agapornis roseicollis
CCCCCCCACCCCCTGCTGACAGCAGCATTCCTCTCTCTGTCTGGAAAGGAGCTGCTGGACAGGGCGGCCAAGGCTCAAAGGCAGCCTGATCCTGCAGAGACGGCTGGCTGGTGCCTTTGGCACACACACTTGCACAACCCTGCTGCCAGGTTCGAGAGGTTTGAATAGAAGCAGGGTACACAAACAAGAGCTCGCGCAGTTGCTGTTTCTTTAGCAGAGAACTAATAAATAAAAAGAATAAATAATTTATTTCCTTAGAACAGTTTCTTACTTCTAACAACCGATAGGTTAAATGGACCTGTAGTATAAGATGGGCCACAATTTTCTAGCTCCAAAACACTTACACCCCAGGAAGCCACAAAAGCCTGATACACAGGATAAACTTGTATTACAGATTATGTCCCAGAGAAGTAAAAGCCAAAGATGTTTTTTGAATTTTCCATGAAAGATAAAATATGCTTTTATTATCACTAAATTCAACTGAACCTAAATAAATCAACACGCAGTAGCTAAAGGTCCTTTGATTCGGACCCATGAAGGATGTAGCACCATAAGGCACCAGCTGCAATCTGGGTTACTGAGCTGAGTCAGAGGAGCCCCTTGCTGACCAGAGAGAGGAGGCACACAGGTAGAAATGCCTCTTAGAAACACCTCTCCTTAGCAAACTACAGCTTCTTCAAAACCCCAAGTAGCCTGCAAGTGTTGGTCCTTCTCTGAATTGCTTCATCAATCTTGCTGCTGTATGATAGCACTCTGCCAGGCACCTGAAATTTCTGCCATAGCCAGTTCTCTTGAAGCTTACCAGTATTTTCCAAATTATGGTTTCCTACATTTATATTTTATCCCCAGAGCCCTGCATGGTACCTGTAGAAAACGACATCATGTTAAGTGCAAAACATGGCCAAGAGATAAGTTTACTCCAAGTGACATCAATATAGATCAGGCATAGCAAGGACTTACCTCAGTCCATCCAACCTGATGAGGAATATGCAGAACTCCTGTAAAAGATTAGAAGATCCCAGCCATTCAGAAACACTTGATTGCTTGAAAGCATGAATGCAGAACAAAGAATACACTAGAAATGAATACTCTAAGAAATGTATATTGCAAAGACAGAACTAAATACTTAGGGACATGGTTTAGTTGTGGACTTGGCAGCATTCGGTTAATAGTTGGACTCAATCATCTTAAAGGTTCTTTAAGAACATATTCTATTCTGTTTTGTTCTATGCTATGCTATACTGTGTCGTGCTATGCCATGCCATTCCAAAGTTATTCACTACAACTATCTCAAAACAGCTTTAATGTGCTGAGGACATCTGTGGCCAGAGACAAGAAAAAATGTCACTAACCCTTCTGCCAGAGATGAGTGATGGAAGAAATGAGGAAGCCCAGTGTTTTGGAGAGGGTTCATCTATTTCCAGGCTTGGAATAAGCTCTAGTTTAATATCTTTAGGAGTGGCTGACTGTTGGCAGCCAGTGTAAAACTCATATACCAAGACTGCCACAGGATCAAAACTCACAGTTACTATATCATAAAGGAGCTCAGAAGACCTAATGAATGTTGGATTTTATCTATAGAGCATGAATGCAGGTAGTATTTCCTTGGCTCTTCTTCAGTGTCTTTGATGCTGACTAAATGCTGCCTATGGTAGGCTAACAGACCCAGCTGAGCAAAAAGCTAACACAGACCTTCTGAAACCACTAAAATTTTTCTGGCTGGCCAGCCTAACTAGCATAAAATCTGGCATGAAAAAGCACCCATACAAGCAAAGATCAAGCGTGTCACTGCTCGGAGACAGATGGGATCCATCCCCCTGCAGACTGTGAAAGTCCTTTTTTGACAATAATTGGTCAAGATGAGATCACTCAGCTCACAGTGCATCAGACCAGATGAATGGTGACCTAACAGCAGTCTCCTATGTCACCTCTGCTGCCATCTCAGCAGGTGCATATGCAGCAGAACCTTTCTGAGAAAGTGGGAGCACATGTGGAGCCCACGGGTCCAGCTGCAGGGCTGTGGGGCCACACATCAGCAGGCTGCAGGGCTGCTCACTCTCCCTCATACAGGCAGAGAGCAAGATGCTGCTGACTCAAGGGTTCACAGGCAGCTCTGGATGGCTTAGATGGGATTTGTAATCTAAATCTCACTGCATTTGTTTTGCCCACACAGCAAAGCAGCAGTAAATAACCATAGTTATCCTGTCTGACAAAGTGGAGCAGAAGACAGGATGTGGTGGGAGGGCATGGTCATAGCCATGCAACTGGCTTGACAAGGGCACAGGGAGCAAGCACACTCACCAATGTGCAATGAAACTGTCCCAGGGATGGGGAGGATTAGCTGGTAACAATACCACTCCCAAAGTAAACCCAGTTAGTCAAGGATCAAACAAACCCCAATGCTCCTTCTAATTCATACTCATTTAAAGAATGTTTCAGTGTGGTTTTGGCAATGAATGCAATAAGCTGAATTTTGTGGAAGGACACTGTAAAATGACTCTTTTTAAAGGACTTTATTGGTCAGCTTTTTATAATAGCACCCAGAAGAGATATTAAATACAGAATTATATAAAGATTATTCAAAAGAGGTTTGGCCAGTAATCAATAAAGACTATCAGTTAACATTAAACAAAGGCTGATTTATGTAATTGTTAGCACAGCTTGTGCAATGCTCCAAACAAATGAATAGAAGTCAGAATACAGCTGCCTTTTAAATCCATGCCCTAGATAGAAGACAGACACAGGGGATTTTGTGATTTGACGATGCAGAAGAGTAGTCAGCTTTTGGCAATTGGATGATATGTTGTTGATTATGTGCATGATTTGTTGAATGTTTGAGGTGTCTGAGGAAGGGAGAGCTTCCAAGTCATTTAGAATATATATTGAAAGAATATATTAGAGAAAAATCTGAAGAAAAAGAGAGATGAACAGAACTATCACAAACAAGAAGATATCCTGATGAGGAATATGGATTTCCAGTTTCAGAACAGATTAGAAGTGCTTGTGCCATATCAAATAAGAGTCTCTAGAGTGAGATTTTAAAAGGTGTGGAACACAGATTCATTTCAGTGGAGCTAGTTCTAGCATAAAAAGGCCTGTGAATGTGTTTGGAATGTAATTTCAGTCTTACACAGGCATAATACCCCACTGCATAAACCCAGACATGCAGTGTGGTGGTACCCTTCCCCTTCCCAAGGCAGCACTGTTCATCTTAGATGATCCATCTCTACTAACTGGAGTATCTCTGAAGATTTAACTGTTCTTTGGCATTACTATAAGCTACAGCAGATGCCAAAAGCAGCCAGAAGAGTTGCTGCAACAGAGGTCCCTACAGCATCTATACACCCAGCCATCCTACCCTGTGTGAAGTTATGGTGTTTGAGGATGGGGATCGGGAAAGGGAAGGGTTCTTATCTCTCATAGCAGCAGTGAGGTCATGCATGGCTGCCCAGAAATAAAGTTGGAAACCTGAGCAGAAAAAGATGAGAAAACTCTTGAGCACTAAATGAAATACATAAGGAGTTCGGGCCTCTCCAAGGAATTTGCCTTGATCAGTGTAAGGAATTAGGGCATTGAGTATCTTCACTTTGCATTTTGTGTTGATTGCAAGGGCCAATGTACACAGAAATAGGCAGATCAGTGAAACAAGTACAGAAATAGTGTGCTTTGAACAGTGTCTTATCATGCAGTGTAATGTAAGAGACTCCAAGAAACTGTTGTTTCTGTTTACTTCAGTTATAAAGGATTTGAACAGAAATTCTTCACAAGGAATATTTCAGAAGGGGAGAAAAGTAGGGTGGAGCTCTGAGACATCTTTTTGCCTTTCAAAATGTAATTAAGATTTTATCACAAGACTGTGACCGTACAATAGACAAATCCAAAGGATTTCATGCAGAAAGAAGGTAAGTCAAACTTGTGTTGTCCTTTGTAATCCCATGTGGAAACTCTCATAATTTTGGAAGAACAGAGCCTGACACATCGTGTCTGCTAGAGCTTGGAAAGACTTGTGCTTCATCCCTACCACATTTGTAATACTGACAAGACACCTTTTCTTTAATCTGGCATTGGCTTCCCATTCTGACTTTCCTCCTTTCCACATTTAAGTGGAATTTCCCTCTCAATAGGAAAGCAGTAGAATATCTTTCAGCAGCTGGAAAATTAATAAAAGAAGAGGATTAGAAAATTTGAAGGTATGGAAGAATGAACTCTTCTTGAATCTGACAGCTAACAAAAAATTACCTTGGAACTGCCTTCACATCCTGTTCCTCAGTGTAAGTAGGGCATGAACAATAGAACGATGGCCATATGAAGAACGGAAATTCTAGTTCAGAAAAGTGCTTCACATTTTGAAGATTGACTTTATTTTAATCTGGCTAAAAGCCCAAAAATTAAGATTTATTCCTAGTAAAATTCCAAAGCATTTTCCAGGCTGTTTGGTTTCAATATAATATACTTTTTTAAAAGCTGTTCCAAAAGACAATGAAAACATTACATTTTTTCCATTTTTAAACAGTTCCTGTGTACTCTATTCCCTTCATAAACCATTTTGTTGCAATCACACATGTCAGAGCAAAGTTTTTCCATGAAGTCCCTCCAGTGAGCTCTAAGCAGATCTTTTATGTCCCTTCCCATTGCTCTGGATTATCCCAAGCTGTAGCTGTCTGCAATTAGGGAGGGAAAAATGAATTCTTACAATGATTTTAATATGCATTTAATAATGTCTTTTCTTAGTAAATCCCAGTACGGTATTTTGAATATTCAAGATGGCTGCAACACAAACACATAGTTCTGTGTGTGTGCCACACAAAGGCCTTGCAGCCCTGGGGGCAGCAAAGTGAGAACTGCCACTGAATGCTCCCAGTTGTGCTGCAGCACATCCATTTCCCAGCCAGAAACAAAGGACCAAATCCCCACCACGGCCATGAGAGCCCCACGGGTGCAGAAGCTTTCAGACCCTGTCCATGCCACAGAGACAGCAGCTCCATAGATACTGAGGTGTAGAACCGAGCAATGTGCAGCTGGTAGGAATTATTCATGGGCAATTTAGCAAATTAGGCTAACGATTCACATGAATTTGCTCACAGTGGTCGGTGCAGGAGGAGGGCCAGGATGGGGCTTTCCCCACGGAGCGGGCAGCTCAGGCCAGCAGCCAGCTGAGTGGGATGGTGCCTTCCCAGGGACTCCACTGACCTTGGAGGGATCAGAAGGGCAATGAGAGATGCCTGAACATGGAAGCATGGCAAGACCAGCACCCGTGATATTAGCACTCTGCTAAGACAGTGTTGAGAGCTTTCCATCTGTCAGGGCGGTTGGATTCTCAGGTGTTTCATCATGCACACCTTTGGAATTTGGCTTGTGCTGACGGAAGAGTAGGAAATAGATTCATCCCCTAAAGTATTTAAAAATAATGAAGCATATGCCCATAAACCCAAAATAGGTATATAATGTTTCTTTTTTAAATATGTCTTGCCTTTAGACGGAAAGTGCTCTGAATGACTAAAGGATGCACGCTCCAGTGCCACATCCCAACACCAGGGCAGCAACAGGAATGCCAGCCCACTCCTGTCAGCATGGCTGGCTGAGAACAGGGAGGCTGACTTCTTCTGTTCCTGACACATTTCCCCATGTTACAATGATAAGCATATAATCTACTTAGAGATTTCAGTGATCTCATACTGGATTTTAAACGGGCTGGGCTGTAGGAAGACTGAGAACCAGCAAAATGTGTACTTTAGCCCATCTGATGGAATGCACATCCCTGTGAAGTAATCCAGTTTGGGTGAAATCCAGCTGGATCAGATCTCTGCTCCATTAATAAATTCAGTTAATATGTAAAATGAGTAAGGTGAGATGGAGTAATGCTAGGGGAAAAATAAAAAAAGGAAAAAAAAAGAGGTTTAACACTGTTGGTAATAGAATTATCTAAATAACAGCAGCCCAGTAGCACATTTTATAGTATTTGTAGAGCTCATTATAGAAAACATTTGGTTTCATCACTCACTCTTACAATAGTTCTTAAGTGGTTAATATATATCTTTCCCCCAGGGGGGTTGTGAGTGCTCCATCCCTGGTGGTATTCAAGGCCAGGTTGGATGAAGCCTTGGGTGGCATGGTGTAGTGTGGGGTGTCCCTGATTGTGGCAGGGGGGTTGGAACTGGGTGATCTTAAGGTCCTTTCCAACCCTAACTATTCCATGATTCTATGATTCCATGACTTGGTCTTTGGTAGGAAAGGACACCGTCTTGTCACTAGTCACAGCCTTATCCCCACAGCTTGGGAAATACATTAAAACCATAGAATCATAGAATACTTAGAGTTGGACAGGACCTTAAGATCATCTGGTTCCAACCCACCTGCCATAAGCAGAGACACCTCACATTAAATCATGTCACCCAAGGCTTCATGCAATCTGGCCTTGAACACTGACAGGGATGCAGCACTCACAACTTCCCTGGCCAACCCATTCCAGCATCTCGCCACCCTAACAGGAAAGAATTTCTTCCTTATATCCAATCTAAACCTCTCCTGTTTAAGTTTAAACCCATTACCCCTTGTCCTGTCACTACAGTCCCTAATGAAGAGTCCCTCCCCAGCATCCCTATAGGCCCCCTTCAGATACTGGAAGGCTGCTAGGTGGTCTCCAAGCAGGCTTCTCATCTCCAGGCTGAACAACTCCAACTTTCTCAGCCTATCTTCGTATGGGAGATGCTCCAGTTCCCTGATCATCCTCGTGGCCCTCCTCTGGATTTGTTCCAGCAGCTCCATGTCCTTTTTGTGTTGAGGACACCAGAACTGCACACAATGCCCCAAGTGAGGTCTCACAAGAGCAGAGTAGAAGGGCAGGATCCCCTCCTTCCATCTGCTGGTCACGCTTCTTTTGATGCAGACCAGGATACGGTTGGCTTTCTGGGCTGCAAGCACACACTGTCAGCTCATGTTCATTTTCTCATAGACCAACACCCCCAACTCCTTCTCTGCAGGGCTGCTCTGAATCTCCTCTTTGCCCAACCTGTAACTGCGCCTGGGATTGCTCTGCCCCAGGTGTAGGACCTTGCACTTGGCATGGTTAAACTTCATGAGGTTGGCATCAGCCCACCTCACAAGCGTGTCAAGGTCCCTCTGGATGGCATTCCTTCCCTCCAGTGTACCCACTGAACCACACAGTTTGGTGTCATTGGCAAACTTGCTGAGGGCACACTCAATCCCACTGTCCATGTCAGCGACAAAGATGTTAAACAGGGCATTCCCTGGACAGCAGCCAGTGGAAGAAAGGAAGCCCAAGTGCAAGTCCCAGCTTTGATCTGCATGGTTACATTTGCTCACCTACCCTGGCAAGTTGTACAGGAGCATTACGCTGTGTCCCATACCATCATGCTGCTGTTTGACCCTCACTGATTTGATATTTATCACATCAGTGTCCAAATCAAACGTAAGAACTGTTTCATACCTTTATTTGTCCTGAAGAAAGATCTACACTGGGAATAAACTTATTTTCAAAAATGTAAGGTCTGGAGCTTCTGTTTCCAAGACTCCCCTTTTCAAACCTGGGTTCACTGCCACAGACAATTCCACAGCACAACACGCTGAGCTGGGAGCTGCCTGAAATTACTGCACTGAAATGCAGAGAAAAACAATGTACCTGAGCTCCCACCAGGAGTTAGGTGTTTGCTCCAGGATTAATTTTTTAATACGGCAATCCATAAAGAAACAAGAACTCTTCTGAGGTAAGGCATCTAACACAGAACTAATTCTTCAGGTGGGGCATTTTGCTTTGAAGTCTGGGGTGAAAACCAGTCCTTGTCTAGGAAAGTTTGCCCTTTCAACAAGGAAGCCAGTAAGAGATAAGAAAAAGTGTTTTGGTATTCTTATTCTTGAGGTTATTGAATATTTTCCCCTTTCAAAAGAAGCAGTGTACATAAAGCAGACAAAATGTATACCATTATGTGCACTGAATGAGAAACAACAACAGCAAGGTCACTTGGCTGACAACTGATGCTTATTTACAACCAACTTGCCACAGTCCTTATTCAGTTGGTTCTTCTGACTTCCAAAAAGGAAATTCTACAGCTTCTCCTCTCCTGATACTGCAAGCCTCGTGGTCAGGAATAAAGGATAATCATGTGAGTCAGGTCCCTGATGCCACTGCACAGGCATCCAGCTGGACTCACTGACAGTGGACCCTTAATCAGGAGACCTGACTGAATTAGGCTGGCCAGAAGCAGAGACAAGCAAACACCTGTGACTGGCACATCCTTGCACACAGGTTGTGGGATACATGGAAAAGTGGAGGCTTCCAGAAAAAGGAGCTTTATCATCAAATAGAAACTGCAAGATCTGGCCAATGTGTGAGAAAGCGTATAATCTGCTAGCAACTGGCTTTTGAAAAGTGTACTTTCAAAATTTCCATCTTAATTGCACCAGTTAGTTGGCAGATAATGATTTTTTTTTTATTAGTTAATCCGGCAGAAATTATGGAAACATCTAAAATGAATAGGAAAGCCAGGAAAGGTTGTCAGCTTAGTTTATGGATCGCAAAATGATGCAGCAGAACAGGATGAGGTGTTAACACATGATTTGAATAGCACAAATCTGATACATGCTTTCAGGGTAATAATTACCAAGATAGCATGTGCTGAAGGTAAAGTAAGCCAAGCCACAAGGTTTCTCTCTTACGGACTTCACGCTTACTGTCCTTTTCACAAAAATCCGCAAAAAACCGAAACCTCATTCTATCTCAGAAAAATATTTGACTTGACATAAGAAGAGTTAAGCCCACAATGTGCCTTGCAAAGCACCTTTTTCAACCCAAACAATCCCAAACCTTCTCAGATTTACAAAAGACATTATTAAAATACATATTCAGTAGAACATGAGGTATACAAAACAAAAAGAACATGTTAAAGGAACTAAAAAGAATGCTTCTGCAGCCTGATTATTTTTAATTAAGGAAGAATCTCTAACAGGTTTTCTTTTTCTCTGTACAATTGGTGTTTTCTCTTTTTTAAGCATTTTTTAAGTTACTAGAAATTTTCTGTTCTGCTTTAAATGGTAGAAAGCACCATCTAAAACCAAAGCGGTGCATAAGTCAAACTCTCACCCTAAATCAACTAATTGCAAGAGGAGGGGATCCCTACAGGAGGCTGGGTACATATCCCTTGTGGTAAAGCACCGACTTGTTCCCAAGATCTGGCAACACAGGTCAGAGGTGTGGTCCAATTAATACCTGTAATAGTTCTTGAATATCTTTTTTTTTCCCTTGTAAATGAAGCTCTGCTGCTTTCTGCAGCACAGATTCACGAGGACTGAGATTACTACATCCTGCTGATGTCCTGGGTTCAGCAGTAGTAGTCATTTTTAATCCTTCTTAGTAGCTGGTGCAGTGCTGTGGTTTTGACTTTTGGCGTGGAAACTGTGCTGATAACACTGATGTTTTTAGTTACAGCTCAAATGTTTAGTCTCACCAAGGACTTCCTGAGTTTCATGCTGTGCCAAGGAGGAGGGGAAGCCCGGAGGAAGCAGAGACAGGACACCTGACCCAAACTAGCCAAAGAGGTATTCCATACCACAGCACGTTATGTCCAGGATGTAACTGAGAGTTACCTGGAAGGGCTAGTGCTCTGGGGGGGTTGGACTGGGTATCGGTCGGTGCTTGGTTGGATTGGATATTATCAGTTGGTGGGTGGTATTGTATTCTCTTCCCTTATTATTTCCTTTATCATTATTATTATTGGTGATTTGTGTGGACAGGCTGTCTGACAAAGAACATTTTGTGAGCAGTCCAGAGGCCTTGGTGTAAGGCAGCCTGCCTGAGAACAGAAACAGAGTCAAGATAAACTGAAGGCCATGGATTAGGGAGTAAAAGAAACATCAGCTGTTAGGAACTCAGAGGTAGGCGGAGGAGAGGGGGAGCTGAGAAGTTCTGGGGGTTGAGTTCCCAGGACAGTGTTATCCAATTCTAGCATTGTTAAGGGTTAAGGTGCCCAATCAACAATTGCCAAATCACTGTAGCTGTGCTAAGAATCTTTATATAAGGTTGACACTTTGTCTAGTAAAATGGCATTCGCTTGATCACATTGATTGTCTCAGCGCTGTCCATGACTCCCGCGTCAACAGATTTGTGTTATACCTTAGTTACTAAACTGTTCTTATTTCAACCTGTGGGAGTTACATTCTTTCGNTTATATAAGGTTGACACTTTGTCTAGTAAAATGGCATTCGCTTGATCACATTGATTGTCTCAGCGCTGTCCATGACTCCCGCGTCAACAGATTTGTGTTATACCTTAGTTACTAAACTGTTCTTATTTCAACCTGTGGGAGTTACATTCTTTCGATTCTTCTTCCCATTCCTCCGTGAGCAGGGGGAAGAGAAGGGGGAAAGAATGAGAGGGAGACTGTGTGGCTGACTTTTGGCTGACTGAGTTTAAACCACAAGAGCTGGTTAGACTACTCACCCTTGCTGTTAATGGTCTGTGTTCTCTCTAAATCCACCTCCACTCCATCACAGCTTCTGGTATAGTCCTGCTGTTCTGTGCAAAGCAAACTGTAGAGTTGCTACAGCACTGCCAGCTCACACCAAGCTTTAGCCTGCCAAACCCACCTGGCAATGGTGGGAAAATAGCTGTGATTAAAATCAAGACATCACTCTCATCCTGCCTGACTTTCCCCTTTAAATTGTCTCTGCACCAGTGCAGGCAAAATATTGCCAGGTGTTAGATATCTGGCATGCAGAGTCCTGACAGTTTATTGAGCAGTCTCATACAGAATTCTATATGTCTACACTATAAAATGAAGATACAACTGTGGCATATGCTAAAATTGTGCTATCTCAAGATAGCCACAGTAAAGTCAAAGTGACACTGTGCTTTAGCTTCTGATAGTAGCATGTGTACCTACAACTGAAGGGGTATTTGTACTTCAGGTACTAGTGTGTGTTAAAATGCATTTCCACGTCTCCACTGACCTGATTACCCACAAAATGGCCTGAAACTTGAACAGGCCATAATCACATCTATTACCTACTATGGCTTGTACCTCTTCCAACTGTTGGAGCTATTTATTTCATATAATTTGTGAGGAGAAAAGAAATCTTCAGCCCTTTATTATGGGTTTGTTCACTGCCATCTATTAGGCTGGAGCATCTAGGCACTGCTTTAGTATGAGCAAAGATGGATTAATTAAGAAGCTCAGAACATGGTCATGAAGCAAAAAGCAGCATAGTCTTGGAAACACTGTCAATAAGCAAAACACAACCAACCCAACAAAAGCTTTCCCTGCTGTGAGCATTGACAGTGTTTTGATTTACATCTCTCAAAAATACCAGGTTCTTGGATTTGTTATACAGGATGCTTCCTCTTGACAACCAAGCTGAGAAGGCTGTGCTTTCAACTTAATGATCATGGTTGTGAGTGTAGTAGAGGTATTTGGTTGTCCAGTTACTCTCCTTTGTGTTTTATGCTTTAAGAAGAGACAGATGGAGACAAAATACAACTGAGAGATTGTCCCAAGCTCTACCAGTTTACAGAGACTAGGAAAGAAGGACTGTAACAGCTCAGACACCATGCATTCAATGAGAGTCTACATACCACCACATTTTTTCTGCTATCTGAATTCCCATGTTGTACTATAAGTTTCACACTAAGGATTTTCAGCAAGAATATAGAGGATGTATGTGAATGCAACCCAAAATAGAGGTTATATTTTTGCTACAATACACATAAAACAGGTCTGAAGCTGAAATTTTACAGCCCTCAATCCTAGTTTTTTATACTAGAAGCACAGAAATAGGTACTTGTGGAGCCTCTGATCTGGAAAGAGGAAAAATCTCATAACAATTACTTTTAATTTGACATTGGGTTGCTAGTAACAGTATAAAATGCCAAAAAGAATGGTGAGCACAGACCCAAGAAAACTGAAATAATAAGCTGCTACATAGTAACTAAATCCATGATGTTTCTTTGCCAAGATATAGTCTATTGTAAGATTTTACTGCTTTGTCCAGTTTTTAATGTCTTAAGAGTGAGAAACATGCTACTTGCCAACAAATTTATTTATTATACATAGCAATAATTCTTTGTGTTACGGACAATGTTTATGTACATCTGGTAAGACTTTATTGTAATACTTGATAAAACTTTTCAAGATACAACATAACTCAGACACTTAAATGTGAATATGAGTAAACACTCTTTACAGACCTTCAGAGATATTGAAGTCTTTAGAAGAAAACTTGGAGTTTGAAGAAGTTAACATAAAGAGAAAAAATCAAAAACGGTGTATGTCATTAAGTATGAGAATTCTACCATTTAACAAAATAACATTTCATAAAGATTAAAAGATTGATCTGAAATCCAGTAAAACTGAAAGTCATATCAATAGTTTGTTATTATGAAAATAACTGACAAGCTCACATGATTCACATTTAGCCCAGCAGCAGCAGCACACTGGGTTACTTCCCTTTAGTAACAGCCTTGCTACTGACTGCACCAGTTAATTACACAGAGAAGTACTCAGCTTCACCAAGAAAACCCTTCCCATTTTCCATAATGTTTCAGCAGAAGAAGCCAAGTCTTTCATATCTGAAGATAGGCACTTTGCTTGTAAAAACACTGTTTATTTTCTGTCCCCTTTCTGGGTAAGTTTTAACCTAGAGCATCAAACATATAATAATTTTTATCATAGAAAGATGTACTAACTCCTTATTTACCTCCTTAACCATATTTACTAAAGCTTTTTCAATAACAGACTGTTTAATAAAAAAAGTATGTTCATGTGACTAATTTGGCTGAAAGCATCCATATACTACTCTAACTAAAAATACTAAAAGGTTTAGCTAATTGTAGAGCTGGCTTCAGATCCAGCACTCAAAAATTAGTCATAGAACTATGAAAATATTCCACCACCCTTAGGGAAAACACAGAAAAGCACATGATCGTCATTAAAAGATTGTCTGTCTCTGCCCTTTTCCTACACAAAACGACACTGTTTTAAGTGTCAGGACTAGTCTTCCTAGTTCTGCACCTTTTATTTTTCACAGGATATCATTCCTTATTTAACTTGTGACCATCTCTCTGGGCCTGACAGCTTCTGTTCTTGTTTTGTCCATTGCTCACCTGCACATTATATGCACAGTTACTCAGTTTGTGATCGTCAGTTATGACCTTACAGGCAGACTCAAGTCAGCTTCAGTCCCCAGGCTATTAACATTTTAAAATACATGCTCACATGTCAAATCCTTCAACCCTTTATGGATATTTGACTGGACAAAATTTGGAGAAGAGTAGTCACTGCTGCTACCAGCTTTTGTAAGCTACCCTTACAAATGCCATCCATTTCACTTGTGAATGAAACTTTTTGCTGGTGGGCACAGAACCAGAGGCCAGCCTGGGGTAAGGAATCCCTGCAGAGCTGTATGCACTGCCTTGAGCATCAGGGGGATGTGTCTTCTGTTTCTCAATAATGGCTTCCTCAACATTGTAAGGTTGAAAATGGTGGGTGTGGTGAGCCACTCTGTCACAGAGACAGAGGGAGGAAATTGATCTGCAGAACACGTAGTGAACACTGATTTTAAAAAATCAAATGCACACAGTATTTGTATGTACATAATTTTCAGAAGCTCTGCAATATTGGGTGTTCTTCCACGTAGACATCAAAGAAGTTTCTGTTTAAGACAGCAGTACCTTCATCCATATGTGCCACGTAGGATAAGAAATTGTAGACTTACTTTCTTGAGAATACTTTCCATAAGAAATAGTAATAAGGGTATCTTCTTACATCCTTCTCCATTCACAGCATCATAAAGTGGGTGAGACCAGAAGGCATCATCCGGCCCAACACCTTGCTCAAAAAAGAGTCACATAAGGGCAGGCTGCCAAAGGCTGTTTCCAAGTCAGGTTTTGAGTACCTCCAAAGATGAAGATACCACAACCTCCCTGTAGCACTTGTTGCAATGTTTGGCCACCTTCAGGTTGAAAGAGCTGTTTTCTTATGTTTAAATGGAATTTCCTCTATTTCAGTTCCTGCCTATGGCCTTTTGTTCATTCACAGGGCACCACCAAGAAGAACTTGGCCATTCAGAGGTCAGTAGGAATGGAAGGATACAGATTTTACGTTGTTGAATTGATGTTAAGTATCAGAGCTGCAGAAACAAACCATGTAAGCCCTAGGGCATCATTAGAAGATGAGTCAAAGGTTATGCCTCTCTGCCAAATACAAGAGGGCTAGGTGTGAGTCTGAGCACTGGTGGTATGAATGTTTACACTCATTAACTGATGGCTCATACTCTGGCTCTGCTCAGGGCTCCTCCAGCTGCCTCCAAAGCAGTACCTGAACATAAGAAGGGAGACGGCTGACTGCAAGGACCACTCCCAAAAAACAAGTTAACTGAAACAGTACTTGAGAAACACCAAGCAAATGGGTTAGTTCTTCAGCAGAGGACTCTCAGTTTCAAGTACCATTAGCACAATTCATAGTGCTGCTGGGATATTTGTTCACATTCAGTCTTTGCCAGTTTCAACTTGGAAGCAGAGAGGGAAATTCAAAGCCAGCTAAAATGCTATTACTAAATCTGTTATGGGTGATCAAACACACCAAAAAAGGAAGGAGTAAAGAAACTCATCCTTCTGAGTTTAGCCTTGACATGATTAACATGACTCACACCTAATTTCTTAGCACCTACTCAAGGAGATTAAACTTCAGTTACTGATAACTAATTACTGTTTTATAACAGATCATGTTTTTTCTCAAAGGAAATTAGAAATGGTTAGAGCTATCATTATTTATTTTATATTCCTGTTCATTTGCCCAGACATCCAGGATAAAATGACCTAGACACAAAACACTAGATATTTTTAGCACAATGTGTCCTAAGAATGTATGATAGGCATGATATACAGCTTTTAAAAGATCCTCAACCCAAGCTCTCATTTTTCAAGGTGTTGTTTAATACCGAGAGGCTGGAATCACAATAATGCTGCTGTAACTCCACCCACAAGAGACAACATTTACAAATGCCATTTCCAGAATCTGTAGCTCGGTTCTGGTTATAAAGTCCCACAGAAAACTATAGCCTTCTACTATTTAGAAAGGCTAGAAAAAATGTCAACAGTATCAAGACTCTGCAAAAGCAGTAGGTGTGACCTAAAGTAAACAGGAAACATTCTGGTGAACATGAATTTTGGTGGGGAAGGGAAAAGAGAAAGGAAGAGAAAAACTTTTCTGATCCCTGCAGGGAAGGAGCTGATTTTTTGTAACCAGAAAATACATTCACAGAGCTGCCATTTCTTTTAAGCAGTCTGCTCTGTGAGTCAGTAACCAAAGGCTCAAGTTTCCAACAGTACCAGCAAGCTGTCATCCAAACGAGCAGTAATTCTGAATCCTCAAAGAGTCATAAACACAGAGATAGTTTTTGGTGGCATTTCAAGGTAGTGTGGGATCTCACTGTGGTGTGAATGCATCCTCCATGTAGTGAAAACAGGAAGATTAGTGCAGCAGATTTGCAGCATGATGGTTCTCAAAATAGCAAGTATGCTCTTAGTAGACATCTTCATTCATAAACGTCGTTTCTGCATTTACAGAAGCAACTATTTACCACCCCAGCAGCCAGATTGAATCAATCTTTCTTTCTGCATTGTACCTCCTCTCTTTTACAGGAGGCAGCAGGACACCATTCAGGATTTCAGTGTTTCTCCTTCCTTTTTCCTGGTTTGCCTTCCTGAACATAACTGCAAGCTCCTGTTTAAAATATGTTCAATACAAGGAGCAATCACTAAGGACACATCATTACCATGTTGTGGACTGGCCATCAAAACAATTCACACACCAAATAACCCTCTCAGAACCATGGCACTGTAATAATCTCCAGTCCAAGAGCCGTGAAGATGGAGGTGTGGGCATCCACCCAGCAAAATGAAAGGTCACTCTTCAAGACTGTGCCTGTTGCATCACTTGGACATCAAAGACTAAAAATGTGTGTCAGTCAGAACATCAGTTCAGTTTGCATTCAGAAGGTAAATACCCTGAATTGCTTACCATCCAGAAGAAACAGTATTTTAGAAATGGCCTAAAACCTAAGAAAGCTGTCAAGCTGTGATATGAAGATGAGCACTGCATATAAATGAACAGTCAGCTAGCTCTGTGAGCTGAGCACTCACTTTTGCAGTGAGACTTTAAACTAAATATACCCAGCCAGTAGAGAGGCTGTGATGATTTTAGTGTGACACAGGACACAGACACCCCCAAGCAGCATACTTGCAAAACTTAAGAAGTGGAGCCTCTGAAGAACAGTAAATGCCAAGGAAATGGAGAATTTGAGGCAAGTTTCTATAAACCAGCAGTGAAGAACAAAATCTAGGAAACAGCAATAGGAAATGAAAAATAAAAATGAAGGGGCACAGGGAAAATGAAGAAAGCTTGCAAGAATGAGAGCTGAAAGCCTGCCTTTCCTGCAGGCCACAGGACTTAGGTCACTGGCTTCAGCTGAGCCAAGGGGTTCACTGAAGGAGCACTGGAGCTGTTAGGAGTCCAGGCAAGATTACTTTGAGGAAGAAAATATTTGAGGTAAAACTGAAAGGCTTAGTGTGCTGAAAGCCCCGAGGAGAGCAAAGGCATTTTGAGACAGAACAAAGTTCAGCTGTGATGAGGTTTTTAGGACTAAGAACACAAAAACTAGTACTGGCTTCCTCTCTACAACCTGCTGTCCTGCTGACACAATAGAGAGAGCTGAGGAAGAAGATCCCTGGAGCCTTTTGTTTCCTGGAGAGCCAAATGCAATCAGTGTAGGCTAACACATTGCTACCTAGAATAAATACTTGGCAAAGGCTGTAATTTGAGAATATTTTTGAAGAGCAGGTTTCTGCAGTTGTGTCAGTGAAAGACAGCTTGGGAAGTACCATAACTCTGGGAAACAGAGCAGTATGCCCAAGTGGCAGCTGGCTGTGCTCTGCTTTGGCACATTTGGACAAGCAGTTATGCAGAGGTAAGATGGGGTTTAGACTAAGGTGAAGACTAATGTATGCAATCACAAATATTGCCACTGACACTGATGAAGTACCTAAGCCTCATGCACATGAGTGGATAATGCATTTGATATCTGGACAAAGAAGGGCACTAGCACATATTTGAATAGTCACCAATCTTCAGAGGAAGGATAAAAATTACAGACTAATTTTGTACCAAGTTATAAATGTGTTTCGTAGACTTATGGGCAACAACAAAAAATAAAACAAAATCACTGCAAAGTGTGGGTGACTTGGCAGTCTTGAAAAGTTTCTCATAGGAGCATTTTAGACTTTTTCTTTCAGCATGAAACATGATTTCTGATGAATCTTTTTACATTTCTTTGCTAAGCCAATTTCCCAAGAAAAGAGTAGGCAATTCATCTGTATTCCGCAAATCAATCATCATGGATCTTAAAAACATTTTTAAAATATTTTTCCATTTCTTTTCTTTTCCCTGCCATTAGGGAGGAGGAAATACACATAAAACAACTATCTACTTGGGTTTATGTGGAATGAGTAGGAAAGCATAAGAAGAAAGAACTTAATCATACATTATAATCCTACATTCCTAAAAAAATCAAAACAAGCTAAAAGGTCAATAACTTAAAACAAGGTGTCACTGACAAATGTAAGCTTGAGAAAGATCTGACTAGAAAAATATGGATGTTCAAAGCACTACACTGATATAACAAGAACATAGTAATAGTAATACAACTACTACAACAACAACTACAGTAACAGAAAACACTCCCTGTGATAACATAAGCCATTTACAAGATATGCATTAAGGGTTTTTTTTGTTCTATTCACATACTATTTGTGGTACAGACGATTTCAGTTTCTGCTTCAGAGATTTTATGACATAGTTTATGTACTAACACTTATGCTAATTATTAGACATAGATTACGTTCATTCTTATTTCTTCTGTAACTCTCATGTCAGATTATTTTCCACTTCACTTTATTCATCACAATATCTCTGATGTATTATGGAAAGTGAATTCATTTTATGAAGTGGCTGTGGTTTGGCCAAGAAAAAGGAAGTGATTTTTATGACATCTATAAAACATTTTTCTCTATTTAACAAGATGTGCTGGAATTTGCACTGAAGGAAGAATGTGCCAACCTAGAAGATAGGTGGTTGGCATTGTTCTCTATACATACATTGATGTAGGAAGATTGTCCCTTGTGTGAAGGTTGCAGTTCAAATAACAGGGAAAAAAAGAAAGGAGAAAGTAAAAGAATAAACCTTTCTGTGCTTGACATGACTAAAAATAGCATTTTGCTTTTGTTCCCCAATCCACCTCTGGGCAATCTGTGTCAGAGCCACCGGTATAGTGGTACCCACAAGGTGTTACCAGGCAGCAGTGGTGCAGTCTGAGAGCTGCAACCAGGCTGGAAGTTGGGACAGACTTAACTGGGACAGTGTTTGAAAGAAGGCTTGAGGCAGAAGGGAACTGAGTGGTGCAGCTTTATTCCTGTGGTGGAAAAGGTTGCAATTGGGCATCTGTAGGATCTGGGGACTAAAACTCTGGGTCAAGAGAGAGCCAATCAAATGGCCTGAACCTGTTTGGCGGTACCAATAGCAATGTTGGAGCATTGCTCTTCTGTATCTCTTCACAGTTTTCTTTCTAGCTCTTGGAATCGTATCAGCCTCAAAAAGAGAATGTCTTGTTTCTCTCTGACCTGCAGGTGTTATTAGTTAGTATAAAACCACTGAAAGATTCAGAGTGTTACATGAAATTTTTGCAAACTCAGGCCTAAGTATGATTACAGTATCACCACCAATGTAGAGACAGCTTGGTTCCAAAACCACTCAAAAGTGTGTATTAAAGTAAGTCAGATTTTTAAAACCAGGATCAGTAGCCAAAACCAATCATCCCCCCACCGCCACCATTCTTCCCACCCATGATGACCACACAATGTCAACTTTCTTTAGTTCCAGCAGCTTGCTGGCCTTTTAATAAACTGTACAGAGTGTTTCCTCGGTCTTGAGGGGGTCTCCTTGTTCTGTAAGCATCCCTGTGGCTTAGCTCTGTTTTGTAGTTTGAACCCAGCCAGGCAGCACGTTCGCCCACTTAACCCCCCGCCCTTCTGCTCCCCCCTCCCCCCTTTCCTCCCCATTCCCAGAGGAGTGGGGCTAAAGAACTCCCACTGGTCAGATAACAACAGTCCAGTAACCAAGGTACAACACAAATCA
>NDXB01016363.1:0-26992 GCA_002631895.1 Agapornis roseicollis
GATGAAGCCTTGGGTGACATGGTTTAGTGTGAGGTGTCCCTGCTTATGGCAGGGGGTTGGAACGAGATGATCCTTTCCAACCCCAACTATTCTATGATTTTATAATGTGCTTTGCAACATCAGGGGTTACTTCTTTTCAGGCTTCAAACTGTACTTCAGGAATCAGAAGTTAGGCTTTCTCCAGCAGTTCTTGAGCCCACTGGTTTGTGTTGGAGGTGGAAAATTGTCAGTCTGTCTGCAGTGTTGTCCTTTCAGTGTAGGCTTCTAATGTGTAATGTATTCACATGTTACAGTTTTTCTAACGCCAGGTGGCTTCAGGGAGAATAAGTAAAGTTAATTTTCCATTGTGAGCGATTTGGGATAGATTCTAAGGTGCCTTTGCACAATGTTTTTAATAAGAGACCAGCTGCAAGAAACTGTAGTATACCATATTATTCCCTAGGTTGTTGGTTTCTTCATAATCAACTTGAAAAGCATTTATGCAAGTCAGTTATATCATCCTGTCAAGGCATGTTCCTTTTGAGAACATCAGTGAAGCCTTCCTTCCCACAATCCCAGCAAATTAAACATACTCCACAAGATAAACAGAACTTTAAAAATAACTCATTATTGAGCTGTTTTCTTTGAGTCGTACTGCAATATGTTCATGCTAATGTATGTTAATAACAGCAAAGTAGAGGCACAATGTTTTAGGCTTACTCCATATAATAGACATCATACCCTTTGCTTTCAATGCAGTGCTTTTCAGGAAAGTAAGTTACTTCTAAAACTATACTGGTGTCTTCAGCTTCCAAGGTGTTTTTTTCTTTAGGGGTATGCGTGTTTATGTTTTAGGGTTTTTTTTGTTTGTTTGTTGGATTCTGTGTGTGGTTCTGTTTGTTGGGTTTTTGTGTGTGTGTTTTTTGTTTGTTGTTTTTTGTATGCGTGTTTTGGTTGGTTTCTTTTTCCTTGTTGTGGGGATTTTGTTGGGGGTTTTTTCTTTTTTCCTGTTATTTTTTGAAGATTGTACTACTGTGAAACTTTTATCATTTATCATGAGAAACAATCAGAAGAATTTCTTTCCAGTGGCTTCCTGGGGACTTGAAAGGAACACATCTTGTATGGATAGCATGACAGTTTTCAGTTTTAGGGCAGAGTATTTGTATTGTTAAAACTTGGTTTGCCATAACATAGTTGTCATGTGGCAGAAAGGCGTTCAGAACACTTGCTTTTAAAAGGTTGCTCTACTAGTAAATGTTTGTGATACCAAAACAGCTATGCAACAATTTTATACTTGACTGACACTTTTTACCCAAACAGGTTAAAGTAACCAACTCATGTTAAAGTTTGTATTTCTAAGCAAACTACTGTGCAACAGTGGTGATTATAGGATGTGGCTGAAATAAAAACAACATTGGAAGTAGCTGTTTTCTCTGGGGCATGTATGGTCAATAATGGGAATAGGTTTTATGTCATTTTCATTCCCCCCCTCTTTAGAGTTGTGGGAATAGATCTCAGTAGGTTGATTTGGAAAACTCATGTCTGTTGCCAAATATCTCTGTGCCTTTAACTTCCAAAGGAACCAAAACAAAGTGAGAATAAGGTTTCTCGTATAGGAATATGATTTATCAGTATTCTATCTTTTTAGAAAAATCTAGGCATTTCTGTTTAGTGCTGTGATGATCAAATGGTCACTGAACCTGGGATATTTTGTTTTGGGTATACTGGACTTGGAGAAAAGATTTAGTATGGTTGCAGATATGTTTGCCTTTGGTCTTTGCATTGAACATCTTGCTTAATACTTGATTTTTAGCCCTTTAAAATAAAATTAGCTGCAGCTATTAACTCATTTGCATGTCTTGGTTATTAGTATCACTTTTGATATTAACACTTCCAGTCTATTGAGACTTCATTATTAATAACCTTATCAAATAGATAACAAACCCACAAAGAACCCCTCTTCAGGGGATTTACTCAATTTTAGTGTTTTGTTAGTGTAGCAGGTAACTAGATAGTTTAAGAATCTTCATTCAGGGGATGATACAGGCTGGCCTTACACAAAGGCAAATGTATTTTCAAAATTGGGCCTGTCTGATTAATTACAAGTACCTCATTGATTTCTCATCTATGAATAGTCTGTTCTGGTCATAATTTAGGAGCCCCAAGAGACATATATTTCAACTCTAGAAAATGTATTTTATTATTCAGTGCTAGTGTCTGAATGTTTCACTGAGAAGCAGACTTTTTTCTACGTAGAAGCAGTTTCCACTTCACCTAAGCTCCATATGACATGTATACTTGTACTTTGATAAATTCCTTCCAGGAATCCAAAACTATTGTTTTATACAATGTGTAATCAGTTGCTGATCTAACCACTGCTGGTGAAGTTTATTACTTGTGTTATGTTGAACTTTGCTGGTATTCTTCATCGGTATCTGGTGAGAGGCAGATTTTATTTTTGGATGATAGCATATAAGACAGGAATATAAATGGTGAGGAACACCACTAGGCAGTGGGAGAAAGTGGGATCATGTCATATAATCATAGAGTAGTTAGGGTTGGAAATGACCTTAAGATCATCCAGTTCCAACCCCCCTGCCATAAGCAGGGACACCTCACACTAAACCATGTCACCCAAGGCTNTGAGGAACACCACTAGGCAGTGGGAGAAAGTGGGATCATGTCATATAATCATAGAGTAGTTAGGGTTGGAAATGACCTTAAGATCATCCAGTTCCAACCCCCCTGCCATAAGCAGGGACACCTCACACTAAACCATGTCACCCAAGGCTCTCTCCAACCTGGCCTTGAACATCATCACAGATGCAGCATTCACAGCCTACCTGGGCAACCCATTCCAGTGCCTCACCACCCTCACAGGAAAGAATTTCTTCCTTATATCCAATCTAAACTTCCCCTGTTTAAGTCTGAACCTGTTACTCCTTGTCCTGTCACTACAGTCCCTAATGAAGAGTCCCTCCCCAGCATCCCTATAGGCCCCCTTCAGATACTGGAAGGCTGCTATGAGGTCTCCACGCAGCCTTCTCTTCCTCAGGCTGAACAGTCCCAGCTTTCTCAGCCTGTCTTTGTACGGGAGATGCTCCAGCCTCTGGTCATCCTCGTGGCCCTCCTCTGGACTTGTTCCAACAGCTCCATGTCCTTTTGATGTTGAGGACACCAGAACTGCACACAGTACTCCAAGTGAGGTCCTGATGTCATTGTTTCAATACTGATTGAGACTTTATAACCTGCCAGTAGCTTATTAGAGGGACTTTGCTGTAAATTGTTGTTGATTTCCCTCTTTAGCAAATTTTTCCTGAATATATCTCATAGGGCCTTAGAGAGCAGTGTTGGAGGATCAGAATGTGAACTCTTAGTTAATTCAAAGCATCTAGCAGAGATCATGTAGTATACAAAGATAAGCCTGCTAGTGTTCTCAGGAGAGATGTAGGTAATTGAATCATGACTGCTTGACTTTGAGTTGAGCAGCTTTCTAGGACCTACTGTTATTCAGAAAGGACTCTTTGTATATGATACATTAGGAAATAAATACCTCCAGACTAGTAGTTCACTGAAGCATTGTAATTATTGAAGAGAGTTTTTCTCTGCTTGAAAACAAAGAAGCATCATTTCTGCTGTTGAGACATGCAATTTCCAGGACAAAGGAAATACTTGCAATAAACCAGCCTTCATTACAGCCCTCTTTTGTTACTAATGCAATCTATAGCTTTAAAATATCTCCTCTAGATGTGTGTACAGGAAAAAAGAGATCTTTGGTAATAGACTTTATCTGTTGTAGTATTTTTTTTTTAATTACTCTATACAGAATGCAACTGAGGACAGACATTATTAAAGCCTATAGCACCACTGGAGGATATTAGAAGGAATTCTTAGTCAGTTTGGATACGTTGATAAATGGTGTTTCAGGCTTGTCAGATACTTCATAAGCAGCTTAAAATTGGTTCAACAGGAAAGACTGCTTTTGGATATTTTGTGCACTGGCTTCCTGTTTTCTGTTTTATTAAAAAGAGAATTGAAGATGCAATTCTATATGTTCTGTGTCAGGGAAATTTGTTTCTAAGACAAGATAGCCTGTTAAAAGGAGACTGACAGTACTAGCACATACTATTATGTCATTGGGCAGTAGGTGGCAAGCTTTGCTTTTTCTTTTACTTAGGGTTTATTTTCACATTGCAGAATGCCAGAATTTTGGAAGGGGTGATTTGAATTCACTGGAGTATGTCATTTCTTTGCAACACATTCTTTTAACCACCAGTTTTATTCATTGTGTATAATTATTTTTCTATTGAATGCTGAAGTGAAGCTTCTCTTCTTCAAATGACAGAGGGAAACAAGTCAATACATGTGAGGTCTGTTTTATTCTCTTATGGCTTCAGTAGACATATTATTAATACACAATTAAAAACAAATGAATTGCAGTCACAGTCAATTGCAAATTATTTGGGAGCCTTCTATTTAACTTCTATTGTGGAGCTCAGTACAGCTGGGAGGGAGAGGACACAGCACCCTCTATTAACAGAACAGTTTCCCAAAATAGCACAGTTCTAGTTCTTATTAATAACTGAAAAGGAAAAATAACAGAATGTTTATTTTGCTTTTGTCATAATGTGTCATGTTCCATCCTGTATCCCAGTCCATCTGTTCCCACCCTCCCTCCATTCACCCTATGAACTGCTCGTCTGGTATAGCTCACCTCACAAACAGCCTGCTCTGCTGATGTGTAGAGTCAGGCATGGGGACAATAAAGCAGCTGCAAATTGCCCAGCTAAAACTAAGGGTGTAGAGAGAAGGGAGCCCTTGAGTGGTTTCTGCTGGTGCTGACTGTTAGTACCCCTTTTCTGCTCAGACTTCTTTCTTAGAGCCAATCACCTGACATCTGATATATTAGCAGTGTCGTGGTTTAAACCAGCCCTATATCTGTACTAAGGATACAATGGGTACAGTACCTCTCTTTCTGTGCAGTTTCTCCCAGCTGTTGTCCAGCTTAGACACCCTCAGCTGTTCTCTAGAAGACATTTTTTACCTGTTAGCCAAGTTAATTCTTTGTTGAGTTTCTTCATACTGAGTTAGAGTTGTTCTTACTCAAAAAAAACCTGACACCACTTTCATTTTCTCTCACTCTGTCCTGCACACACACTTCATAATAATTGTTCTGAGGAAGATCAGTGGTCTTGGATCAATTTGATCCCAAACTTAACCATATTAATATAGATAGCTATTTGATTCCGTCCTCCTAGAAATTCCAAGATTAATTTTTTTATTATTTTTTGTTGTTTTTTTACTCAGTATGGCAGGGCATTCTGCACAGGAGTCTCCTTAATGCGAATAAAGGCTGCAGACAAGTTTGCATTTTCACAACTAAGGCTTTGTTTCCTCACCCTGTTCCTAATGAAGGTCATAAGGATTTTTGGGACTAGTAATGAGGTTTTGAGCTGTCAGTTGAGGGCATGGTTAACATAATTGCTGCAGCACCACTAGGCGTACATAAAGGATCTCTGGCATCAACTATTGGTAAATTGGGATGTTTTGAGATTCTGATATTGCAATTATTCTCACTTTTGTAGTCTTTGGCAGTGCTATTGATGTGTATGTGCTAGAACAAAAACTGGTTCAAAGGTAGTTACTCATCTATTTGTGCTGCCAGGCACTGAGTCAGCCCTCAAGAACACCTCCATTCATCATTCTAGGGGAATGTAGTCATCAGGCTGCGGAAGCTGAAGTCACTGTTTAGTTGAAATGGCTGATCTCCCTCAGGACTGGGATCATTCTGTTGGCAGAGAAAATGGAGATGATTTTTTGGCAACAATGATATCAAGCCTTTAGTCTTTGTGTCCTTTTTGAGCAGTGCTGTTGGGCACTTCAGTGCTAGTCCACAAGCTAACAGATAAGTTGTAGTTACCTCTATTAGACTGACTATCCTTGCTGTACCTGGCTTGTACCAGGTGTGGCTCTAAAGACACGCCCTTCCTTGAGTATGGTATGAAACACAGAAAACCATGACTTTGTTACAGAATATTTTAGTCATTTGGTAGATCCTGTTAGTTTGCAGTGGTATGAGAAGTGGTCAGATTGGTATGGCAAACTGCCTTAAGAGGAACTTCTGGTGTTTTGGCGGGCATAGTTCAGTCTGTTGTGATGACTTGTTTTTAAGACCTTCCGATATGAACATTTGTGATTTTTACTGTTTTGGCTGAAATCTTTGGGGCTGCAAGTACACAATTTCCTTATGTTGAGAGTTCAGCAGAGACTTCTTTCAGTGGACTGGAGCTAGGTAGCCTCTGATCATGTCAAGTATTGTTCAATGCGGTGAAATTTCAGCAATGTGGCAACTTCTGCTCACTAGGAGAGCAAAGATACTTTGGAAAAAAAGGATTTTCAAAACCCAGAAACTATCACCGTTGCACCACCATGTAAAACATTCATGGGATTCAGCTGCAGTGTCCTACTCTTTAAATTATTGATGTTCCTGAGATGGTGCAGCCTGCCTTTTCATGAGCATCTTGTTTTATCCACACTTGAGCTATCATCTAGTGAAGGTCTCACAAACAGGTGTGCTGTGGTTTGAACCCAGTCAGACAGACAGACAGGTTCTACTTCTCCCACACTTTCTTTCCTTCTCCCTCCTCCCTCCCCCCCGCCACTCCTGGAGGGATGGAGGGGAGAATGGAAAGAGTGTAACTCCTATGGGTTGAGATAAGAACAGTGCAGTAACTAAGGTATAACACAAATCACTGCTGCTACCACCAGTAATGATAATGACAAGAGAAATAACAAGGGAAGAGGATACGATACCACCTTCCGAAATGAGCCGGACTGAGAAGAGAGAGCGTGCGCTTCTGGGTAACTCCCAGTTACCTCCCTGAGCATGACATGCTGTGGTATGGAACACCTCTTTGGCTAGCTTGGGTCAGGTGTTCTGTCTTTGCTTCCTCCTGGCTTCCCCTCCTCCCTGGCAGAGCATGAGGCTCACAAAGTCCTTGGACAGACCAAACATTTGAGCAGTAACTAAAATCAGTGCTATCAGCACGGTTCCCAGGCCGAAAGTCAAAACCACAGCACTGCACCAGCCACCACGAAGGAGAAAAAAAATGACAGCTGCTGCTGAACCCAGGACAAGGTGTTACAGGATGTTCAGTATTTTCATTAGTGTATCTGAAGGTCTCTCAGAAACAGAATCTCTTTTTGATACAGAGACTTAAGTTGTAGGGAGCCAACTGAAGGGATCTCAAGCCAGCCAGAGCTTATTCCAAACAGGAGGAGGAAGCTAATCTGTGTGGTGACAACAGCCAGTTGGCTTATGGTTTTACATGGCTGAGTAAAGCTTTGGTGCAAGAAAAGAGGGTGATCAGTGTTGGATCAAACAAAAGTTTTATGTTTGTGCTATTGTTTGGGGGTAATTGAAATTCATATTACTGTTATTTCCTTTCTTTGTAGCTTCAGTGATATGGTAGCTGTCACTGTCTCAGGCAGCTAGTAATATAGTCTTAATGCTGTGTTTCCTCTACTTGACAGTAAAATTGCAGTTCACAATGATGCTTTTTTTAGTGATTGATGTGGTTAATTTGCTGATCTCATTTGATAGTCTACTCTTGCTGGAGGAGTGATGCTGCTTCTCAAAGTGCTCTGTTGGAATATCCAGGATATTCCAGATTTTTTTCCAGTCCTACCATTAGTTTCCTTTTCCCAAGGTAGGAATGATTCCTTCCTAATAAGCCTGTATAAAACTGGTTGTTCTTTCTGCATTCTATTTCTTGCATTTGTAAGGTTTCATTTAGAAACATAGGTATTTCTGATTTGGGTGCCTCCTCCATACTATCTAAGAACATAGAGGTTGTTCTGTTTCTCACTGTTATGTGTTTTAAGTATTACTAGTGCCTGTTCTTTGAGTCACTGACTTCAGTAGATCATTGAGCTGTATAGTTTTTTTTTTCCTAGTCTCCAATTTAAAAATTCTCCTGTGGTATTTGTAAGTGCCATCAGTCTAGTTCCATTCGGCTCTAAATTGAGTTGTTTCTTCCATAGAGCTTTCTTTATTCCAGTTTGACAAGTCTGCAGTCACCTATGTTTATACTGTTTTCTGTGCCGCGCACCAAAACTCCTACCTGTCTGACACCATGTTTTGTGTAAACTGATAGCAAAAAGTGTTGAGTTTTATGGACAAATGCATTGTTGTTTGGTACTTTCACAGACTTACAGAATGGTATGGTTTGGAAGGGACCTTAAAGACCATCTCGTTTCACCCCTTCCTGCCATGGGTAGGGACACCTTCCACTAAACCAGGTTGCTCAAAGCCCTGTTCAGCTTAGCCTTGAAAAATTTCAGGAATGGATTAGCCACAGCTTCTCTGGACAATGGACAACTTGTTCCAGTATCTCACAATCCTCATTGTAAAAACTTCTTCCTCACATCCCTCTTTCAGTTTAAAACTATTGCCCCATGTCCTTTCAAGAGCTAAGGTCATGATAACACAGAAAAAAGTAAATACTTCTCTATAACATATGTGATTAAAGCATTTCTATAACAAAGAATGTTAAACTCTTAAGAATTAGTTTAAAGTTGTGGTACAGGAAGCAGTCAACCAAGATCTAAACTTTCAGGCTGTAGGCATTACTCATGGCTTCCTTTACATCAGCTTCAGAAAGTTTACAATCATAATACTTTTTTAGTCTCACTGAGATTCCACACCCCCTCAGGATGCTGCTCAGCTGTTCTCTGAACTGCATGTCTGCAACACTTTGAAGTTCATTCTTTGGTAATAGTCTTCAATGATCATCTCTGGACAGCAATATCTGAGTTTAGAATAGCTTTAGCTTTGAGTTCTTCTTAAAGTACTTTTAGAATGTGACAATTTTGGGGAGTAAAAAGTTAAACCAACTTACCTTTGAACAGATTTTACACTGGGAGGGCTCTTTCCTCGAACGGTTTTATATTTTATAGCCTGTAAATGCTTCTGGGAAAGGTAGCAGTTGGATTCTATGATTCCATGTAAGCCCTGTACAGTTGATGAATTCTCTGATCTTAATTACTGCTTCAATATGGATTCTGTTCTGGTTTCTGCATGGTGGACAAGGGTGGTTATTGAATTGATGTCACTATCAAATTAATAATTATGATGAAGGAGACAGATTTATGCATTTATTTACTGTAGCAAAGACTCTGGTGTATCTCCTGCTTCCTGCACTAGAACCTTGAAACTCTGAAGTGGAGGACAGCTACTGGTCACCACAGTCCCAGCTGTGCCTCCTTACTGCTTTAAACAGCTGTCGTTGTTATTATATAATGCCTGTTTGGGAATTCCAGCTGTTGCACACATGAAGATCCTTAACAAGAAGCCAACTCCCCCTCATCCACTTTTTCACTATTCCAGCAGCTTCTCGCTGCAGAGTGTGTTTTGCATCCTGAAGCATTTTCCTTCTGTTGCACCCTGGAGGGCTGTATCTATAAAAAAAAATATTTTTTATTTGATGGACTATTTAGAAATCCAGTGAATTCCTAAATTGGATTGTCTTTTGATATGCTTCTGGAAGTGAGATTAGAAAGAGATGTAACCCACAGCTGTACACTTACAACATTTCTGATGGGAATTCAGGTGATGAAGACTGAGGAGAATGAGGTTGTAAAAGGAAAGAGTTGTGTAAATGTTACTTTTCCCCCCTGTTTTTTTCCCTCTCCTTTCCTCTCCTTCATTGCCAAGTTCTGCTTTTACTGAAAGAGTAGAGGGGAACTGCTAATTCTGTGTGCAGTGCTCCTGGTAAGTCAATCATTTGGGGGTGATTCCAGAGTGGTCTGTCCTTTCTGTAGTAGCTAGTCTGGAGGGATGGCATTTCACCTCTTTTCCCGTTTCCCATTTCTATAGCTGGGATGCCATTTTTTTGGGAGGGAGCAGGTTTTACTTCTGGCTGCTTTGGCTGATCAAGGTCTTGAAGAGGATATAGGCACTCTTTTCATAATCTTCCTGCCATTTTCCCCTTCAGGCACTTAACACATCTTTGGAGAACTGTTTTGTGCGGACATTGCCATTCCTTCTTGAGTTCTATGCTATTAGTGCTCTTAACCTTCCACCAAGGGGGTGGAAAGTACTTGGCTCACTGTTACGAATGGAGTTTTTTCCTGAAACATTTGCACACTTTATGGCAAAGCTCCTTTTGGAGATGTCATTGGGGTTAATCTTCAGCCTACTGGATTCTCTGATGGAATATGAAGTGAAACAATGGAACTGTGTAAAGCTATATAGCTTCTGTAATGAGTGCTGTAACTTTTTCTAAGTGTAGAATCTAGCAAGGTTTGGCAGGTATGGGCAGAGACCTAGCATTCCATTAACCTACATACTGTCTAGGTTGCTCTGTACAGTGCAGTGAGATGGTCATAGAATCATAGAATGGTTTGGGTTGGAAGATCTTAAAGATCATCTGATTCCACCCCTCCTGCAATGGGCAGTGACACCTTCCACTAGACCAGGTCTAATACTGGACCTGTCCAACATGTTGTTCAGCGTGTAGTCATGTGACATGAACTGCAGCTGCTTTTTCTGTGTGATGCATATTCATTTGCACCAGGATAGGCTGTTATGGTTGTTATCTGCTTAATTGATATTTACTTGTATTGCGTTGTCCTTGTTGAAATGAAACAAATTATTGATGAAAATTATGTGGGGGAAGTTTGGTGACAAATTTTCACTTTGGGAAGTCCGTTCTTCTCTTGAAGCTCCTCTTCTTTCATTCCTATTTCTTGCAATGTGTATTTGGCCTTTGATCCTTACAGTCTAACTTTTGCCTTGCTGTGTATTTTTTGAAGTGTTTCACACGGTAAGATTGGAATCCTTGTTGAGGTATCTAAGGCTTACAATGTATTACTAGTAATAGTATTATGAAAAAGGTAAATGTTTTATCAGCTATTTGTTTGTCTTTAACACTTTGGTATTTTAAATTTCAAACAGATGCTACTGTTAATTTTTGTACTTCAAGTAGCTCTCGGAGAATAGCCATTTTGAACTTGTTCATAGTAAAACACAGTCTTTGTCTTTTTAAAAAGTTAAAAACGGATGCCACTGTTAATTATCATACTTTTTTGTAAAGGCTTTCAAGTAGCTTTTTCTGAGAACAACCATTTTAAAGTTATTCATAGTAAATAAGGTTGTTCTAAGAAATGATAGAGCTTACAATTGTTTAAAAAGTAGCTATGGAAACTAGCAGATGATTCTTAATGTAAAATGAACTTTCATTGCTTTCATTGGCTGTGCTCCCTTCTTGAAAATGTCATGCTTCATGGACACTCTACAACATTTTCAATTAATTTTCTTTTAATGGGCAAAATATCCACACTAGGATATGCTAGAGTTTTAAAACATAAACATACCATTTGCTTGGCTTTGTGTTTGTATTTTGCTGCTTGTTTGGTTTTTTTTTTTTTTAAGTTATGTGTTTATAAATAGAATCTTTTTTGTTTTTCCAAGCTGAAAATGTTAAAATCCATTCCTTTTCAAGTCTGGCAAAATAAAGTTTCCTTCTTGATACATAACCAAGTGTGCCAAGTCCCAGCTTTAGTCTATNGCTTGTTTGGTTTTTTTTTTTTTTTAAGTTATGTGATTATAAATAGAATCTTTTTTGATTTTCCAAGCTGAAAATGTTAAAATCCATTCCTTTTCAAGTCTGGCAAAATAAAGTTTCCTTCTTGATACATAACCAAGTGTGCCAAGTCCCAGCTTTAGTCTATTAAGCTGAAAGATTCTTCTCAATATATGTTACAAAACATGTCTTGAATGCTACAAGAGTTGTGTACCTGGGCTTAGAGGTGGAGAGTTTTGTAGGCATATCTTTCAGTTTGCTAGATTACACTGTAGCCAATGCATTCCTGACGTAAAAGGTTACACACATAGAATCATAGAATGGTTAGGGTTGGAAAGGAGCTGGTTCCCACCCCCCTGCCATGGGCAGGGACACCTCCCACTAAACCATGTCACCCAAGGCTTTGTACAACCTGGCCTTGAACACTGCCATTTTAGTTAGATCATGGCATTTAAAAAAATACTTGAATAGTCTGTTATTTTCTCTGTAAAGAGAATAGGGAGGGGGAGATTCCTCCAGCCTAAAAGAATGAAACCAAAGAGGCAGTCAAAGCTGGTGATTGCCACACATTTACTTTTTTTTAGTTCAGTCTGTGGCAGCTGTACTGTTGTAGATAGAAGATTCCGTGGGAAGGCTTGTTAAATGTTTGTCTCCCTACAAGTACAGTTCAAAGTCAAAGCTGCTTTTTGATACTGAGAGGTAGATGATAAGCTCTGTGCATAATAGTTGCCAGGTTGCTTGACATTGAACTTTGTGTGGCTTTACTAAGTTTGTGTCTCTTGATAATATTCATGAAGCTCTAAAATACAAGTGACTCTTATCAGAGGTAGTTGCTATTCTAGTTCAGCATCTTCCTGGTACGGAGTGTAATGCAGTTACAGTGATTGATAATAGTTTGAAAACTTTCTTAACCATATAGAAAACAGTATTCATGTCATCTTAAAATCTTTAGCTTCTTAACATGATAGTGCTTGCTGGGAGAAAGTTATTTTTAGAGACTCTTAGCATGCTTGGCACAAGCTTTCAGAACTACTTTTTCAACTGTACCCTTAAACACATGCTATGAGGAGCCATAGCTGGTTTTGACTGTGGTTATGTAACTTGGGTAAATAATTATTTTGGATTCGGTTAAACTATGAATTACAGTGATTGTATTCTGAAAATGTATCATTTTAATTGTTAAACTTGTTACAGAGAATTGAAGGAGTAATATATGCCTCTATTATAAGATTCTGAGTGTCAGCTTTTGGCTTTTCTCTTCCTTCCTGCTTGTCTCCTTCCCATCCCTCCTATGTTATTGAGGGGAAAAACCAAACCCAAATAAGAACCCCACCCTATCCTATATAGTTAAATAAATTGTGATTGTTGTGCACTGTATTTACTGCAATTGTTTTCTAAATTGATGTAGAACTTAGTAAACTGAAATGATTGCAGTTTGTGTGCAGTTCTGTGTGTGTCAGTTTCATACAAGAAATTTTGGCATTCATAGGAGCTGTAGTTAAGAGCTCAAGTGATCAGGAGGCATGAAAAATGGTTATGGCTGGAAGTGCAGCCCAACTTTTACCTTTTAGTATGTCACTTTAAAATACTGTTATTTTTCCAATTATGCATTGTTTCACCATTAATAGGAAAGCACTTGGAACTGTGAAACTGCAGAGCCTCAAACAGTACCAAGCAGTGCTAAGAACTATAGCAGTTCATGCAGTAAGCTGCAGAACAGAGAATGCTAAAAATTTTAAAGGTGCTTTTCAAGTCAAAATATTCTCAACATCCAGCTGATAAATTTTAATAGGAAATTACTGCATGCCCTATACTTCTGAAATTGGGTATTTTTTTCAGGTGCTTGTGAGTTTTGGTCTCTAGTTCTGTCAAGAATATACTTGGGATATTTCTTGGCTAAGTGCATTTGTGCTGCATCAAGAGTTAAACTGAATGGGAAAAAAGCTGCTCTTGAAGAATAAGTATGCACAGGAGATGATATTTTAGTGTAAGTAGGTTGTTTTAAGTATGAAAACAAGCCTCTCTACTACAGCAGTTTCTATGTCCATCTATGTAGAAGTCTGTTTATGAGAAAAAGCTCCTTATAAGCTAAGAAGCAGCAGGCTGTAAGGATTATAAAAGACTTGATGGTCAGTTCTGCTGGTGATGATCCTCGGCCAAATAACACAGGCATATGGTGGCTGCAGAGGAGTGTGTGCATTTTTATTTTCATTTTCTTCTAACCTTGTGTCTCATTTCCTGACACCCCTTCCCCTCCACCAGTTTCTTTAGCTGTGAAGTTAATATTGGCAGTAGAGGATCATCATCATCTGCCTACTAATAGTATCAGCACAGTCACCTATTATTATCCTGAGCAGGGATACTTGGGCAAACCATCTCTGGGGTAGGTTGCTCATGGTGTTTCTCCATTGCTGATCATTAAAGAAAGGATGTGGATTGTTCCCCCGGTCCAACTTTATGTATCTCCCCTGGAATACAGGTTCAAACTTAAACAGGGGAAGTTTAGATTAGATATAAGGAAGAAGTTCTTTACTGTAAGGGTGGTGAGGCACTGGAATGGGTTGCCCAGGGAAGCTGTGAATGCTCCATCCCTGGCAGTGTTCAAGGCCAGGTTGGACAGAGCCTTGGGTGTCATGGTTTAGTGTGAGGTGTCCCTGCTTATGGCAGGGGGGTTGGAACTGGATGATCTTAAGGTCCTTTCCAATCCTAGCTATCCTGTGATTCTATGAATGTAGGCTGTAGATACAGAAAGCACCTGAGGATGATTCAGCCATTTCCCACAGAAGAAGAGGAACAGATCTCAAGATGGCAGGCTGCCTGCCTGGCAAGTTCCAAGGAGAGACTGCAGGACTTCTGTTTGCTCTAGTAAGCTGAAAGGGCAGAATCGGGGCCTTCATCACTTAAACCTGTTGTTTGTGGATGCGCATAGTAGGGCTTACAGTGACTGCTCATTGATCGTGTTGTACATGATCAGGTGTACCTATAATGAAAGGGAGAAAGTGTTTGAACAAGCTAAGCCCAAAACAGCATTTAAGGAACTGAAAATGAGCAATCACTGCTACATCTTTCACACTTTGTTCAGAAGTAGGGTGTTAGGCCCCAGAGTGCCAAACAGCTGTGCCTTTTCATCATTAAATGTTGTGTAAGGGTAGGTATCTATATGATTTGTTGCTGGAGTTTCTAAAAATAGCACTGAGCAATGAGTCCTGCCAAAGGACTCAAAAAGTGTCAAGAAATGCTAGGCAATTACAGCAACGTTTAAGTGCTGGAAACAGGAAGAATGTGCCTAGCATCATCATGATTGAAGGTAGCAAAGTGTAATGTTTTTGGTTTCACAGTAGTACCCACAGCTTTCTGAAATCCTTCTTGCTAAGTCAGAGGTGGATTTGCTTCAGGTAGAACCAAAGATTGCAGAGTTTTTACAGGCTACTTGGATGTGGGGCTAAGCACAAGCCTCAGAAAGGTTTGTTTGGCAGGAATGCTTGTTTCCAGAAGTTCAGTGGAACAAGTTCTGCTGGGCTGCTGAGGACGTGTAATTCACAAACCAGCTGGCACCATGGAATACAATGTTTTAAAATACAGGCTTTTTTTAGTGGTCCTGATATGGTACTGAGTTGTTTTGCTTATATTTCAGCCATGATAAATTATCTTAGTATTTTGTTTGTAAGATGCATATGTTTAGGTATGTGCATAAGGATGTTTGATCTGTTTTGTGATTCAACATGTATTTAGCCTGTGCAAATATTATGAACAATCAATTTTGTGTTGGTTTTGGCAGTAAATTCTCACTATCTATCATCTGGTACAAAAATACAGATTTTGATTTTATCATTTTTATATGATAATTTTTAACAGGATAATTTGGTCTTATCTTTCTTTACAGTCGAACAGCTACATTAAGGATTTTTTTTCCAGTTCTGTGTATAATTTTTTAACAAATTTAAGTCTTGTTTTAATTTTCAAAAATTCTATGATAGGACTCCCTCCTGTAGATGGAAATGCTGTACTTAAATCTTTGTTTCTCATTAAGTTAACAAACCTACGTATATCAGATACTAGTTCAAGTGGTACCATAAACTGATGAGTTTGTAGGTTTGAATTGCACATCTGAATTGTCCCGTTGTGAAAGGTACATAAACATTTGCTTTTTTTGTTATATTTTTTTACCCCCAAGGAATGAAGAGAATAAATACTTGCCATGAAGACTTTTTTTTTAATAAATAATAATAAAAAAGGTATTTTAGGAGCATTTTTACAATTTACTTTTTTGTGTTTCTAGGTTATGTGGTGCATCAGCAACTTTAAGAAAATCAATTTATATGTATATATATTGATAGTATTCTTTAATTAGATGTGTTACTTTTTAATTGATTGTGTGTGCAGTTCACTAACTAAATAGCATGTTATTTCCAGAAGCACAATCTCTTTTCTGGTTTGCTGAGCAGTCACAGAGTGGTTTAAGATAATTTAAATTAGTTTAATATATTTAGGAGTTTAAGCATGTATTTCTTTGAACTCATTAATGAGAAAAGAAAAAGAACTCTAGCAGTCAATTCAATAATGAAGCACGCAAATCAAAAGAATGTAATGAGAAGTTTCTAAATGGAGCCCTAAGGATGTAATTTCAAGCACCTTATAACCTGGACTTCTCACAGTTTAGACTTGTTAGAATGATAGTATTCCTCTTATGTTTTAAAGAAATCCCTTATGCAACAGGGGGAAAGAAATAACTACTGTGAAATGTGGTTTACTGTTATGTCCGAGTATAACACAAACCTGTATGTCACAAACTTCAGTGATGTAGAATGGATGTATAATATATTGTACCAAAAACTGTGAACCAAAACTAAGGACTAGGACGGTATCAGAAAGAAGGCATGTATAGCAACTGCATCTTTTCAAAATTCACTCTGAAAAATATTTGTTAAAGCTTGTAGCTCTAGGGAAAGCAAAATTTGACAGGTAGAGAAGGAAGCAGAGTGAATGTTTGAGGAGAAATCGGAGACATCCTTAAAAAACAGAGGAATGCCTCACAAACTTCAAATTTACCAACTGCAAATAGGAAAACAAGCTATTCCTAGACCTCTGGAATGCAGTCTGGGCTTTTGGTCACAGTGTTTTATTTTTTTTTTTAAAGTAGGCAAAGTGGTTTGGAATAGGAGATCAAGTTCCTCCAGACATTGTTGGTTCAGCCGTATGTCAGAAATTCTCCATAGCTGCTTTCTTGCAAGCTGAATTGTACAGTAGCTGGACTTATTTCTATAGTAAGGAATCAGATCGCTTTCACATACTTCATCCATGTGTTGATCATGGGCTAAAGTCAGGGATACCATGTTAAGCTCGTTTGCATTTCACTGCATTCCAGGGTGACAAATGTGGGTTTCAGAAATTACAGTTAAGAACCAAGAAGAACTCTACTTTGACATTTGAAGGCAGGGTAAAGGCCACTGTAGGTAGCATCTACAGGTTTTAAGTCCAAAGGTGCAAAGCTGTGTTTGACAAGTCCTGAGATGAAATCATGGCTAGCTTGGAAATAAATGGGAGTTCTGCTGTTGACTTCAGTGGCACCAGGATTTTATGCTAGTGTCTAGGGAAACACATATTAAAACGAGTTGAACTGTTTTGGTATTCTTTTGCATGTGTACCTAGCACTTTACAATCTTAAACCTTTCACTGTTAAATCATAGAATAGTTAGGTTTGGAAAGACCTTAAGATCATCTAGTTCCAACCCCATTGCCTTGAGCAGGGACACCTCACACTAAACCGTGCCATGCAAGGGTTCGTCTGACCTGGCCTTGAATACTGCCAGGGATGGAGTGTTCACAGCTTCCTTGGGCAACCCATTCCAGTGCCTCACCACCCTCACAGGAAAGAATTTCTTCCTTATATCCAATCTAAACCTCTCCTGTTGAAGTTTGAACCTGTTACCCCTTGTTCTGTCACTACAGTCCCTAACGAAGAGTCCCTCCCCAGCATCCCTATTGGCCCCCTTCAGATACTGGAAGGCTGCTATGAGGTCTCCACACAGCCTTCTCTTCTCCAGGCTGAACAGCCCCAATTTTACTTTGCTGCATTCTATAATATTATGGTGGAGATCCTTGTTTTACAAAAGTGGAAAGGAGAAAAATGTGCCTGTTCTAAACTTTTTATCTTCTTTGGAGTAAACTGTATTGCTCAGTATAGCAAGGTCAGTATGAAAATCTGATAATTTAAAGAGTTTAGCTTTCATCATTGTCCTCAGTGCACTAGATAAGATTACCTTCTACCTAATTATTTTAGAAATAACAATGGTACATTATTATTAATTATAATTACAGCATTCATCAGGCTTGTTAGTCACTATTCAGTTGAAATCTATGCTCGCCTTTAGCCTGTAATTTTTGCTGAAAATCATGAACATTTCTCAGGCAAAAATATTACTGTCTTTATATAATCTGGGATAATTGGGGATCTTGTACCGACACAAACAGGGCTACAGCTACCTTCTATTTATCTTTTTAAGGCATTATACCATTTAGACACAAACATCCAAGTTCCCTGGATGTTATTTACCTGAAAATCCATGATGATGGAAACGTAGTTAACACTTCATCATGTGTGTGCAGTCTTAATGAACAAAAAGTGATATGGCTGAATTTTGAGAAAAAGCTAAAATTCACTAATAACTTTTGGAAATTGCTGTCCTCTGGTTTTGCATGAATTTTCTACCTTTATTACTTAGAAAATGTTTTCTGTTGAAACTATTTGTAGATGTATGTAACGAAACTTGGAAAGCTCCTGACCCCCAAAGTTAGACTCCTGGTAAGCAGACATGCTTGTTGTTGTCTCCCCTTTTCCTGGTTCTGCCCACAGATGGAAGCATTCCATTTTTGTGATCACTTAAAGGATAATCTTTATTATTTGATTTTGTCGTATAAAAAAATAGATTGTGTAAGTTGTTTATCTAGTTCAACTAAGAAAGTAGTTGTACATTTGAAAGCTTAGATGTTAAAAGTGGTTTTGGCCTAATACAAATATTATCTCTATCTCCAAAGCTTTTCACCACTTGTGCTGTACGCCGATGGTGAAAAGATAACATGTATGTCTGGTTTGTCTTGCATCACTTCCAGACTTCCCAGATGTGAAGCATGCTTCACATCCCAGGGAGCATGCTGTTGTTGCATCACTTGAATTTAGGTGGCTGCTGTGGAGAACTTGGATAAACTTTCTGGTTTTGCCTTTCTTTTTTGTGCTGTCTTTTTTTTTCCCCCTGACTATCTTTAGGATTGCTAAATTCTGTGGCGTAATTTAGTAAGAGTAGTCCCTGGGGTGTTTTAGGGAGAGTATTCTCTACCCAGTACAGTCTAACAGAGCTTCTTGCTGCTGATTTAGTATACCAAAAAGAGCTGCTGCTGAGAAATACACGTACTGAAAGTCAAGTCTGGATTTAATCCTGACGTTTTCTAGACTTGCTTGTCATGAAGTACTACATATTTTATTCTTCTTGTCAAGTAAATTTAGCAAGCCTTCAGTGAATGTTTAAGATTCTTATTGTGCAGTAATGTCTCCCCATTCAAACACATAACGACATAGCTTATTCTTGTATAATAAGCACATGGAACTTTTTGTGTATAGTATTTGGGAAAAGTCAGTATCATACTACATCTGCTAGTAGCATACAAAGTCAGTGTGTATTACCTGGGGATAAAGTGCTCTGACTTTCCCTTTTGTTGGCACTTGTGTCAACAAAAGGAATTAGGAGAAAATTAAGGTTTGTTTACACTGTTTATTATGTAGGAAATTGATATACATAAGCATTGGGATTTCTGATTCTTTTTTCCTGTGATCTCATACTCAAATTAGAAGAATGTTCATCATCCATTTACATTGGCATTCTTGGAAGCAGTTATGAAACATCGTATCTTGTGATAGTTCTTTCCATAAACTGATTTATGAAGTATGTGGAAAAGGTGTTTCTGTTTCAGTTAGAATTTATTGCATTTCATTTTGAATTGAGGGTTATTTTATATCTTTCTGTCATACATTCCTTAAAGAATTTTCTCTGGAACACGACAGTCTCTTTTCCCTGCCTGGACATGAAGTGCCCTCTTTCGTCTTTGTGGGTATCAGTGCTTGTAAAAGTCTCCATTGTTATTTTTCCTCTGCTCTTTACACTCAGTATGCTTTGAGTTTTATTTTTTAATCCAGTTTGGTACACTGGAAACTTTGGCCAGGCTGATGCTAGGGTTTCTTGGTTGGTTGGTTGCTGTCAATGTAGACATCACTAATCTGTGTGACAAGTTCTGATTGCTTCTGATGCAGATGCACATTGTTGTGCTCACCAGTGCTGGATTTCGTCTGCAGTCCAGGTACTCTGAGTCATCTCTCTTTCTGTCTAGCTACTATTAATTGTCTTGTTTTTTTTTTTTTTTTTTTTTTTTTTTTTTTTTTTTTTTTTTGTTTTTTTTTTTATACAGTTTNGTGTGAAACTTGTTATTTGTAGGTAAAGTAATCCAAACACCAACCTGCAGCCTGGTGCGTTGTCTAGCTTCTATGTCTTTTTTTTTTTTTTTTTTTTTGTACTTTTTCCTACTTGTACATAGGTCTCATTTATAAACAGTTTATAAACCTACATTGTATTTTTCTGACCCCTTCTGAAAAGCTCTGCTTATACCAGCAAGATCCTACTTCTAAAACATTTCCTAGTCATAACAAGCTGTAGAGATAGAATGTTTTTGCAAATCCTCTGCATCTACAGAAAAACTTGGTGTAGTTACTTGCTCATTGCATTTATATTTTTAATAATCATGACTTAACCTGTCAGAATCTCAAGGGTAGACCAAGGTTTTATGTTCTTTACTGGCATATTTACTTTTATTTAGTTATTTGGTTCTTAAATGACAGATTTCTGCTAAATTCAGACAAGGCTGTAAATATTTTCTCAGAATGAATTTATTTTGTGTAAATATATGCTTGCTAGTCTGGAAGACCAAATTAGATTTGAGGGTTTTCTGAACTACTGTGGAAAAATTTCATATACTTCTGTTACTTATTCAACTAGAGTGAGGTATTCCTAAACCATATGTGTTAGTAGACTCTGAAAGGACATATCATAATTAACATATGTCCAAGAAAAAAAAAGTGTATCTGCTCTGTTCCCTATCTTTGCCCATTTTAAGCTTGCAACACTGTTTCATAACAGTTTCAGGTTTCCTGGTAGCCTTTTGTAAGATAACTCTTCAAAATCTTTTTTTGAATTTCAACTAAATTATATCAACCAACTGGGCTCTTTGTCTGCTGTTTTGTTTAACATGCTCAAGAATTTGAGTAGATTAGTGATGCATGGTTTTGCTTTGCAGCAGCTGTGCTCATTTGCCTTTATCATACAATAGCCATCATGGGAGTTTGTTTCTACTTTTAATTGCCGTTTCAGTGTACTTTCCTAAAACCAAAGTCTGTCTCATGGGTGGACAGATTGGAAATTATCACCAGTTAATGTGTCTCTATCAGAGTAATTTTATTTATTACACAGTGCTAGTGTAATATGCAGCAGCATGCCGCTGGCCCTATGAAAACAAGAGATTTTTCTGTACAGAAATTAGTGTGAAACAGGGAAAGGGATATCATATGTTAATTAACTAAAGATTATGTATTGAATTTGTTCAGTGCTCTGGTTAAGTAAATTTGCCATTAAGTAGTGATTTCATCTTGACTCACAACAGTGAATGCCTGATGGTTAGATATTGAATGCAAATATTTGTGACATTGGCAGCAACTCTTTTAAAAGCTGAATTATTAGTTAGTTTGTTACCCGCTGTGATTTCTAAAAGACACTGACAAATTATCTTACATGAATGAATGTTATCAAATGCAGTGTCCCAGTGTTCTGGGGAACGAAACAAGAACAGATCAGCCATGTACCTAGGTTTTTTAGTGGTTTTTTTTTTGTTTGGTTGGTTGGTTTTTGCCTCCTTCTGCTTTGCTGGGAAGAGGAGCCTGACAAGTTGAAGGTGCGTGTATGGCTCAGCACCTGTATAAAATAATTTGTATGCCAAATTCATTCACCTGGGTTTGTGAAGTGCTTCACTGGTTAAGTGTTGGTGCAGGCACGCATAAGATAATGAATAGCTTCAAATTGTTTGTTTGGTGCCTGGTGAGAAGGGGAGTCTGTGAATTGTTGTTACTGTCAAACCACAGACTTGTGTCTTTTCCTTGTTCATCACTGTCTGTGTTAGATTTTCCTAACCTTCATGCGTACTGCTTCCTTAAGTGCTGGTGTTCTTTGAGATTTGTTTTTTATACTTGTAGCCGTTGTATCTTGATGGTGCTTTGGGAGTAGGATGGAACAAACTTTTTGTGGTCATTCTAATGAAAAGGCATAGTAGGCAAGCTTTCCTTTTTTTTTTCACTGGTAGAATTGCCATTTATACAATTTTATTACTTCTCAGAAGAAGTATTCTTCAAGTGTAATCTTCTATGGAAAATGCTTATCTGCTGTTACATAACTTGCAAGAACCATAGCTTTCATTAGGCTTTGTGACAGCATCTGTATTTTTGCTCTGTATCTGAACATTTAATCAACAGATACAATTCTTCAGCTTTAAGACTTTTTTCTGCATGTTGACATCTAGGAAATGAATTATTGTTTGTGATTCTGGAAAACTCAGTTTATCTTTTCTCTTTAGAAACCTGGAAGGATATTCATAATCTACACATTTCAGTTTATTGTGTTATGTGGAAGATGGAATGAATCATTGGATTCATAGTTGTTCTTGGTTTGGAAAGACTGTTGTTTCACAGAGCTTTAGTTCAGCTATTACATCAGCTTATGCTGGCAAAAGGATTTGAACTAATGAGCAATTCAGTTTGTCCTGCAATGCAGGGCAAGCTTTATTAGCAAACACTTAAGAACAGATAATTCCTGAAAGTGTCTTCAACAAGGATTTTTACCATAGAAGCTATTTTTAAGTTGGACAAAACTGGTACTGGTGGATAAACACTAATGTTTCACATTTCTATGGGAAATCTTATAAACAAATCAAATCACCTTGACAATGATCAAATAAGAGGCTTTTTATGGTGTAACTAACAACCTTTTACATGGGTAAAAGGTAAAAAATTAAAACTTGAAGATGTTGTTTGAGAATAGATTAGTCATAGCCAAATCATGATCTCTGCAAATATTCACCTGGGGAAAACTGTATCATAAAGATATCACTTCAAGGCAGGTTTATAATGAAAATCTAACGTGACCCTGGTAATTCTAGAGAAGGCAAGTCTCAGTGCTTGTATTGCAATGCTTGAGAGACAGGATTTTAAAATTATACATTAAAATACATTTTTGTACATAAAATCAATTTGTGTGGAGGTTTTCCAGTGGTGAAAAGCAAAGCTGGAATGCTTCCTCTCTTGTCATCTCTTCTGAGTGGAAGGATGTTGCGAAATAGGCCACACTTGATTAATGCTGGGTATGGTATGACTAATGTAAAGGGCTTTGAAGAAATCCCGTTTGTTCATCATCAGCAAAAGATAAACTTTTCATGTATCCTAAAAGAAAGAATGCACACATGCACACACATGCAGCCCCCCAAAAAGACCAAAACCCCCAAAAAAAATCAAAATATGAAAAGCAATGTAAGGAGGAAACAGCTGGCAAAGGTCAGGCTGAGCTAGCAACTGAATTTTAATAATTTACATGGTGTGTGGGGGGGATTTAATTCTATTTTCATGCATTTTGAACTGTCCTGCATATTTTCTTTGCTATCTCATAGTTACAGAAAGTGTTAGGTTTTCCTCTCCTTTTGNCAAAAACCAAAACCCACCCCCAAAAAAAATCAAAATATGAAAAGCAATGTAAGGAGGAAACAGCTGGCAAAGGTCAGGCTGAGCTAGCAACTGAATTTTAATAATTTACATGGTGTGTGTGGGGGATTTAATTCTATTTTCATGCATTTTGAACTGTCCTGCATATTTTCTTTGCTATCTCATAGTTACAGAAAGTGTTAGGTTTTCCTCTCCTTTTGATTGTTCATTGTGAGTTTGAAAGAACACAGTGAAGAAAGAATTAATTTGTAGGTTTGTACAAAGCAATCATGTTAGCAATTTAGAGTTTTCTTTTTTTAAGTATTGCTAGCTAGGAGCCAGCTATGGGAGCATCAGACTTACAGTAAATAAAATTAAGAAAGCAGCCTGCGTCAGGCCTGTCTTATTTAGTCTAGACAGTACTTTTCATGCCAAACGTTGCTGGTCTCATTTCTGCTTGCCAGAGTAACCCTGATACCTCACATTTGTGGTTTGCTTTTATCAGGCAAGGGAGCTTTCTTTTGGATGATAACTGCAACTGTTTGTTCTCCTTCTATAGTGCTGTTGTAACCTTACTACTCTTTGTATTGTTTGTTTCTAGAAAATGCAATTAGACATTTATTTGTTTATCTAGTGTACATTCCAGCAATGGAAAGTTTTTGTCAAGTTTATTAAGTTAATGTCAGTTTTGACCATCTAATTACAAACTACCCAGATAAATTAGTCACATCAGTCTGTAAAATGAAAAAATCTTATGTAGTCTTGGCTGTTTGATGCAAAATTTAAAGATTGGAACTAACAATTGCATCTTTTTAATTAGTGTGACAGGGAGTTTTAGTAGTACTTCAATATTTTGTATTGCAACAATGCCCAGGGGTTCCACTTAGTGTTCAGATGTTCAGTAAGCAGCATGCTAAAGTTGGGAAGTAATGAAATACCTTCAGTTGTGATGATAGTTGTTATTAATAGGTAAGAACTATTTATCTTTCAAGTACAGTGGCCATGAATTGCTTATGCCTTTTTTTTGTGTGTGTGTGTTTTAAATTATAAAGTTATTTATAAAATTCTAAAACCTGTTTTAGTGTCCCTGACCTGCTTTGAGTATCCACTTGTGGGCTGTGGTAGCCTTGAGCCTTGAGTAGTGTTGTGAAGAAATTGGTCTATCCTGCTACTTATTTATTAGTTTGGATATCCCAACCCTGGGAATAAATTAAAAACCTCATTCAGTGCCAAGTATTGCTACCCTAGTATAGTCTGATCAGAGATTAACTGCCAGAACAATCTGCTTTGGAACAGCTAAATGAATCTGAGTATAATAGCAGGCTTGGCTTTTGCTTTTTGCCAGTGGCCCCTGGCACACGTGATGTGACCACGTACAGCACCTGAGCCTCCATGCAAAGAAAGGACCAGCATGAGTGGGCTCAAACAGACCTCCAGAACTTGGTAGAGGCCAATATATAGAAAAGGGAAGAAGCGATATTACTTGCAGGCTGGTAGTATTGTTTGGCAAGCTGGCACCAACAGTCATGGCAACAATCACTGCGTTTTAGAGGATTTGAGAATACACTGTGGTAGAGCTGTTAAGATAACTTCCAGAGGCTTAATAGTGACTGGGGAGATGCTTGTTATCAAACTAGGCCTGAAGTGTCCTTGTGACATGATTGTATTAATAGTTTTTAGTACAGATGTTTTACTGACCTTCTCTGTGAGGGTCAGCCTCTCCTCTCTGCTGATGAAGGGATAGTTCTCAAGACTTTGTCCACAGGGATCAGCACAAAGGAAAAAAAATACTCGCACTGTGTTGCTGAACCCACTAGAAATCACGTTGTCTTCCTTAAAAGTTCTGCAGCAATGAAGGAACTCTTTATGTGCTGGTCTGGGAAATAAAACCCCAGGTACTTCGCTAGCATCAATACCCACAGTGGTGGTAGAGCTACATGACTGGTCTCATATACCTTCCATGATGTAGTTAGGGGAATATCCTTGATTTTAGTGGAAGACACAGTATCTCAGTTAGCTATGCAGTATCTTTTCGATTATGAACTAACTTCTTCAAGAATTAGATCAAATTGATAAGAATTTGAGTATCAAAAGAACAGTCAGAACAGAAGGATCTTGTAAATGCTTTGATGTTTGACCCTATCAGCTCCTATTAGAACTGCACTTCTGGTGAGCAAGATCAGTCAGGCTGGTCAGATGCTTTCAGCTAGCTCACATCAACACTAGCAGCAGGTGTCTAATACCACACTTTTTAAACATTTGGAGTACTTTTGTACCTATATTCAAGACCTTTGGTAGTTACACACCACAATCATCTAAACCGAGTGCAAATATGCAAGACAAAGGGTGTAGACAAGTCTTAACTTTGGTTTCATGCAACTATTGTAAGCATACTCTTTTATACAAGAACAGGTTATTTGTTATGTATTGAAATTTAAGATCAACAGCTTAAACAGCAGATGAAAATGTTTCCTTTTAAAGAATTGAGTTTCTGGAGTGAAGATTAAGGCTTTCCTGTGAACTACCGGATAAAGCTCTCTTGCAAAACAGAACTTACTTTTATCCTGCCTTAACAATAGTTAATGTTAATTCTTAATGCAAGCTAAATTAAGGAAGAAAATTGCAATACCTGGGAAGGAAGAGGCAACTTTTAATAAATCCTAGTGGTAAAACTTTCAGCCTCCAGTGTATGGCATTCCTGTCTTAGGTGTGTTGTGTTGTTGAGTTATTGTGTTTTTTTGGGGGAGGGTGAGTGGGGTTTATTTGGTTGGTTGGTATTTGTGGTGGGGGTTTTTTTTGTTTGTTTTTGTTTAATTTTATTTTAATTTCAAGTGTCATGGTAGACTTAACTGTAGATTGGCAGCCTTGAGCTACAGTGTGGCTGCATATATTGCAATGTAAGAGGTAACACTGTACAACGTGTTACAACCTGAACAGAAAACAGGCACTTGAATGGCAGCACCTGTGTCTAGTCAAAGATCACACCATTGAACTTTGAATCATAGAATCATAGAACATGGAAAGGACCTTAAGGTCATCCAGTTCAAACCCCCCTGCCATGGGCAGGGACTCCTCACACTAAACCATGTCAGCCAAGGCTCTGTGCAACTTGGCCTTGAACACTGCCAGGGATGGAGAATTAACCGCTTCCCTGGACAGCCCATTACAGTGCTTCACCACCCTCACAGTAAAGAATTTCCTTATATCCAATCTAAACTTCCCCTGTTTAAGTTTTAAGCTGTTACCCTCGTCACAGAATCATAGAATCCTAAGGGTTGGAAGGGACCTCAAAGGATCATCTAGTCCAACTCCCCTGCGAGAGCACTGTCACTACAGTTCCTAATGAAGAGCCCCTCCCCAGCATCCCTATTGGCCCCCTTCAGATACTGGAAGGCTGCTATGAGGTCTCCATGCAGTCTTCTCTTCCTCAGGTTGAACAGCCCCAACTCTCTCAGCCTATCTTTGTATGGGAGATGCTCCAGTCCCCTGATCATCTTCATGGCCCTCCTCTGGACTTGTTCGAACAGCTCCNGCTGCTATGACCATGCAGTCTTCTCTTCCTCAGGTTGAACAGCCCCAACTCTCTCAGCCTATCTTTGTATGGGAGATGCTCCAGTCCCCTGATCATCTTCATGGCCCTCCTCTG